>ML776585.1:1591531-1611250 GCA_009831015.1 Picea engelmannii | reverse complement strand
TTCTTGGTTGAACTGTGTTTGCTTCAGTACATAATGATCAAATACAGTCCATCAATGCTTGCTGCTGCTGCTGTCTACACTGCTCGATGCACTTTGAGGAAGGATCCATATTGGAATAAAACACTTACCCTTCACACAGGCTACTCTGAAGCAGACCTCAAGTAAGTCTCCTCGTTTTCAAGGCATATGCTTTTAGTGAGTTTCCTTCCAAAGAAATCCTACTCCTACTCCTGGACATTTTAGGTTTCTTCATCATTGTGTATTGATCAACTTTATGTTGGAACTCAGCTACTGATATCCTGTCTGAATTGTATCTAATACTATATATGACAATGACTGACTAATGTGAACATCAATCTAACTGCCTGGAGGTGTGTGCACATTTAGTTAACTCTGTACATTGAGGTAATCACATTTATGTGACTTGTTCAGGGAATGCGCGCATTTCATGGTTGACTGCCACCTGAATGCTGGAATAAATAAGCTGAGAGCTGTTCATACGAAGTATTCAGATCCATTTTTTGGCTATGTTGCTTTTTTAAGCCCTGCCAAGTTACCTGCTGATGACAGTTGCAGCTCCAGCAACTGATGAATATGCCCATTCTTCAAGTATTGATGGTGCTGTTTAAAAGTATGTTCATGTAAATAGCCCTTGACAAAATATATGTCAACTTCTAGTTGAGTTTTTTCATATCTTGAAAAATCTCATTAATACTGAACAATTATTTTTCACTCATAGGATGAATACTAGATCTTTTGAATTGCCCCCCTCTGAACTGACATAGAAGGGCAACATCATTGGATTTAATTTCCAAGAATTACGGCTTTGGTTTGTTTATCACGTGAATTTGGATTTTCCCAAATTCACTACATGACCTTATTTGTTTATGAGCTTTGAGTATGTCTCACTAGTATCTCTCTATAAAAGTAGAGAGGCGAATAGACCAGCAGTTTAAATGTAAATTTGCATTTGTTTATCACGTGAATTTGGATTTTCCAAAATTCACTACATGACATTATTTGTTCATGGGCTTTGAGTATGTCTCACTAGTATCTCTGTATAAAAGTAGAGAAGCGAATAGAGCAGCAGTTTAAATGTAAATTTGCATGAAACTTCGAAACAATTTTTTTGATACGATGAAATTTGCACTTTCAAAGAACAAGAAGATTGAAACTTGGATGCATTTTTTGATATGATCAAATTTGCTTACTAAGCGGTAATAGTAATTAAGAACCAATGGATGATGATGAATGTGACTTGCGGATTTTGAAAATTAATGAAGAATTTTGTTCATGGTTTCTTAATAGCTAGATGGGAGTTAATACGATTTAATTTAATGGGAGTTAATAATGAATGAACTATGGGAGTTAATACTATTTAATGGGAGTTAATAATGAATGAACTATGAATCTTAATAATGAATGAACTATGAATCTGGTTTAATGAATTTAGATGAATCTGGTTTAATGAATTTAGATGGTTTGGATTGTTAACTAATTCATATATAGAATGGAGTATGGAATGGGATGGAGTACAAAATAGTTATGGATTGGTAGAAGTAATTTTTGTTAAATTTAGAAATTGTTAAAAAAACAAAAAACTCAATTTAAATAAAAAAAAATTATTGATTTTAAGAAATAAAAAAACAAAAATTAGAATAGAGTTAAAAGAATTTGGAAATTGTTAGGTAAAAATTTAATTTAAATAATTATTATGTTGGAATGACAACAAAAACAAATATTTCAAAGTTGTTCATTTCAACCATATCTTATAATTTTGAAAAGGGGAGTTATTAATTGAATGCTAAATAAATTAGTGTTTTTTATTCATTTAGACCAATATGATTAGACAGCTTAGATTTGGATCTATCATAGATCCAAATGGATCAAATTTCTTAAGGTGTAAATTTTTGAGTATCGAGAGAGATCAAATTTTTTAAGGTGTAGATTTTTTTATCATTTAATTATTTCTTCATATTAAATCATAAAAAAAATCTCACCTTAAGAAATTTGATCTACATTGGATTAATTTTTAAGATGTTGTCACATACATATGTAGTTATTTAACTTTAATTTTATTTATATGTGACAACATCTTCTTGAGACTCTTGTTAATATTTTTTGGTGTAACCTTACTTGACAACATCTTCCTCATTCTAGGTTGTAGAGCACTTTGCTACTCTCAGTGCAAAATGGGTACATTAATACAATGCACGGTAAAACAAGTAACAAACAATGAAAACTTCAAGAAAGAAAAAAGGAAGTGAGAGATTGCTAGATAAGAAATTAATTTAAATAGTTACTATGTTCTTATAGATTTTAAGGAATGAAAAACAAAAAAAAGTATTTGAAAGTTGTTCATTTCAATAAGGAACAATGATATCTTATTATTTTAAAAGGGGAGTTATTATCTAAATGCTAAATAAGTTAGTGTTTTCCATTCATTTATGTATTGGCTAGAGGTGGCATGAATAGGATGCATGGTAAAAACAAGTTATAAGCAATGAAAATTTTGAGAAAGACATAAGGAAGTGGCACATTAAAAAAAACATGAGTTGGAAGCAATGTCTCTCCTACCATTCGAGCTTGAGAAGAAATTGGTAATAAGGTTCATGTTGGACCTTGTACTCTGATTTTTTTCAGGGAATTATGTTGATCTTCAAACATGCAATGGTTCATCCATGAATTTCATAGTAAAGAGGGTATATGAACTGAAATAATCAGTGGATTTGGGCTCTTGAGGATAATGTATAGGTATGTTGATCATGTGGAATGTGATGCTTTGACTCGAACAAAAGTTTGATGGGACAACTCAATTTGTGCTAAAGGACCATCTCAAGGAAAATGATATCATTCTTTTGAGATAGTTTGGAACTTAGATTTAGCCATCTTGGAGGTGCATATAAAATTGGGATTAGTGCATGAGCTTATATGTTGAGACTTTGAGATCTGTCCATATTGTCTTCCAATGGGCCTCGCTTCACGAACACTTTATTAATAGGAACCCTTTACAGGAGGGTGTGGGGAAGGGGTTTCTTCCCTCAAGTGGGCCTTGCTTCATGAATACTTTATTATTTTCTCACATGGTGAGATGAACATCAATAGAAATGTTGGGGGGAGGGTGTGGGGAAGGTTTTATTTTGGTGGTTGGGAGGAGGGTTGGGGGAGTGATTACCTTGGATCCAACAATGTAGAAAGATTTGGAGGGGATAGTTTTATGTCAAAATTGAAACATCTCATGAATAATTAAAGTCAAAACTTTATGTCCTTGTATTCAACAAAATTCTTAAAGAAACTGTGTGAATCTCTAAACAAGCAATGATGACATCAAAAAATTTCATAGGAATGAGGGCATAACAAGTGAAATAGTCTTTGGACTTGGGATCTTGAAGACAACCTACTCACATGGAATGTGGAATGCGACCATTTGACTCTGACTGAAGTTGATAAGAAAATTCTAAATTTGTGTTAAAGGGGACTCTTAGGAAACATGATATCAGCCTCTTGAGATACTCTAGAGCTTGGATTTAACCACCCCAGAGACAATTAAAATTGGAAATAATGCACGAGCTTCATTATTAGAGTCTTTTTTAGATCAATCTATATTGGCTTCAAGTGGGCCTTGTAAATTACCTAACAAATACATTTATTAATTTCATTCATGGTGTGAGCATCAATAGAAAACCTTGGGTGAAGGGTGTGGACTGAGAAGGGGTAGGAAGGGGGTGGAGACCAAGTGGCGATGAACCTAGATCTCGATATGTGTAAATATTTGGAAGGGACAGTTATGCTAAAATTGAAACATCTCATGGGAATCTAACACAAATTTTAAGTTTGGTTTTTGGGGGGAGAATGATGGATTTGATTTTTTGATTAAGATAGAAACTTAAGTACGAAATAATGTTGGTTGGTAGAATAGTAATTAAGAATGAATGGACGATGAATGTGACTTACGGATTTTGAATATTGTGGATGAAGAATTTTGTTCATAAAGATGATCTCTTAATGCTACGAGACCAATGACTATTTAATGGGAGTTAAGAATGAATGAACGATGAATTTGGTTTAATGAATTTAGATGGTTTGGATTGTTAACTAATTCATATATGGAATGGAGTATGTTACAAAATAGTTATGGATTGGTAGAAGTAATTTTTTTTTTTAAGATATAGATGATTCTCATTTTTAAAGTTAATTTGGAATAAAATTAAATTTAGAAACAGTTAAAAAAATAAAAACTCAATATAAATAAAAAAATTTTATTGATTTTAAGAATAAATAAATAAAAACTAGAATAGAGTTAATTAGAATTTGGAAATTGCTAGGTAAAAATTTAATTTAAATAATTATTATGCTCGAATGATAAACAAAAATAAATATTTCAAAGTTGGTCATTTCAATGATATCTTATAATTTTAAAAGGGAATTTATTCACTGAATGTTAAATAAATTAGTGTTTTTTATTCATTTATCTATTGTCTAGGGGTGGAAAAATATGGACCAATGTGATTAGACTAGCTTAGATTTGGATCTATCAAGCATCCAGAGGGATCAAATTTCTTAAGGTGTAAACTTTTTTATCATTTAATTATTTCTTCATATTAAATCATTAAAAATATATCACCTTAAGAAATTTGATCTACATTGGTTTAATTTCTTAGATATTGTCATGTACATACGTAGTTATTTAACTTTAATTTTATTTATACGTGACATCATCTTCCCCAAACTCTTGTTATTATTTTTTATTTTTAAAAAAAATTTAAGTGTAACCTTACTTGACAACATCTTCCCCATTCTAGGTTGTAGAGCACCTTGATTTTAAGGAATGAAAAACAAAAAAAAATATTTGAAAGTTGGCCATTTCAATAAGGCACAATGATATCTTATTATTTTAAAAAGGGAGCTATTATCTAAATGCTAAATAAGTTAGTGTTTTCCATTCATTTATGTATTGGCTAGGGGTGGCATGAATAGAATGCATGGTAAAACATGTTATAAACAATGAAAATTTTGAGAAAGACAGAAGGAAGTGGCACATTAAAAAAAATCATGAGTTGGAAGCAATGTCTCTCCTAGCATTTGAGCTTGAAAAGAAATTGGTAATAAGGTTCATGTTGGACCTTGTACTCTAATTTTTTTCATGGAATTATGTTGATATTCAAACATGCAATGGTTCATCCATGAATTTGATAGTAAAGAGGGTATATGAACTGAAATAATCAGTGGATTTGGGCTCTTGAAGATAATGTATAGGTATGTTGATCATGTGGAATGTGATGCTTTGACTCCAACGAAAGTTTGACGGGACAAACCTCAATTTGTGCTAAAGGGAAATCCCAAGGAACATGATATCATTCTTTTGAGATAGTTTGGAACTTAGATTTAGCCATCTTAGAGGTGCATATAAAATTGGGATTAGTGCATGAGCTTATATGTTGAGACTTTGAGATCTGTCCATATTGTCTTCCAATGTGCATTGCTTCATGAACACTTTATTAATATGAACCCTTTGTAGGAGGGTGTGGGGAAGGGGTTTCTTCCCTCAAGTGGGCCTTGCTTCATGAATACTTTATTATTTTCTCACATGGTGAGATGAACATCAATAGAAATGTTGGGGGGAGGGTGTGGGGAAGGTTTTATTTTGGTGGTTGGGAGGAGGGTCGGGGGAGTGATTACCTTGTTTCCAACAATATATAAATATTTGGAGGGGACAATTTTATTTCAAAATTGAAACATCTCATGAATAATTAAAGTCAAAAATTTATGGTCCTTGTACTCAATAAAATTCTTAAAGAAATCGTGTGAATTTCTAAACAAGCAATCGTGACATCCACAAATTTCATAGGAATGAGGGAATAACAAGTGAAATTTTCTTTGGGCTTGGGCTTGGGCTTGGGCTCTTGAAGACAACCTACTCACGTGGAATGTGAAATGCAACTCGTCGACTCCGACTGAAGTTGATGGGACAAATCTAAATTTGTGTTAAAGGGCTCTTAGGAAACATGATATCAACCTCTTGAGATACTCTAGAGCTTGGATTTAACCACCCTAGAGACAATTAAAATTGGGACTAATGCACAAGATTCATTATTAGAGTCTTATTAGATTGGGCCTTGTAAATCACCTAACAAATACATTTTAATTCCATTCACAGTGTGATGGGAATCAAGAGAAAACCTTGGGTGAAGGGTGTGGATTGAGAAGGGGTAGGAAGGGTGTGGAGACCAAGGGGTGATTAACCTAGATCTAGATATGTGTAAATATTTGGAGGGGATAGTTATGCCAAAATTGAAACATCTCATGGGAATCTAACACATATTTTGAGCTTGGTTTTTGGGGGGAGAATGATGGATTTGATTTTTTAAGAAGATAGAAACTTAAGTGCAAACTTACCAACTCCTCCCTCCCCGTATTAAAAGTGACTACAAACGTGGAAGCCATGCATGGTAAGAGCATTAGAGCCATTGAACCTTTTGTTTTTAAACTCTGGATTATAAGTAATTCTAACTCTCTTTGTATATAATGAATATGCAAAATAAAATAAGGGGAGGGGAGGGGGGTAGAGGGTTGGTGGAGTGATTACCTTAGATTTGGATATGTGGAAAGATTTGATGGGGGAGTGGTTACTTGACATTTGGACATGTGGAAGGATTTAGAGGGATTGGTTTTACGCAAACATTTATGGTCCCTAGTAAAATTATTCAAGTAACCATGTGAATCTATGTCTTTGATTGTTGCTTCATCTTCTTCTCTTTCTTTCGTTGGCAGTGAATTATGGATATTTGTGTTGAAATATTAGATTTTCCATTGTATTTAGATGAAAGAATAAAAGTTCCTTGATCGTGGGAGGGGAGTGGCTATGAAATGTTTTCTTTCTCTCATCCAAGGAGGGGGATTTTTCCATTACCTTTATTGGTCCATGGAAACCATGGTGATGGTGATGGTTTATCAATAGAAAAGAAGACAAGAGGGTATTCTATTGAGTGTATATAACATTGCACTTCTTAAATGCTCATATGAGGATGTTCTTCACTTGACATAGGAAGTCTACAATCACCATTGATTTGCAAAAGTGAATATGGAAGTGGCTTTGAAAATGATACAATTGAACCTATCCATTAGGGTAAAACACCTCCCAGTAACTTGATTTACATATTTGGAAGAAGCATTGGTAACTTGATTATGGAGGTATAATTTCATATATCTACCATGATAGATTAATACACTTGTGCAAATTAGAGTTTCAAATTAAGACACGTCCAAACATATTATTGGAAGGCACATTGATAACTTGATTTGTAGAGTTATAATTTCACATATCTATCATGATAAATTAATACACTTATGCACACAACTTTTAAATTTAAGATATGTCCAAACACTAGCAAGGGTTTCTTTTTTAGGGATAACCTCTTAGGTGTTAAGGATCCTAACAAGTTATTCCCTACAAGACAATTGGGTGTGGACTAGCTCAAATAGAGAATGAAAAGTTACCAAGGGTTTGTGGTTCCTTTTAGCAGTGAGTTGACATTTCTTGCACAATCTTTTATGCATAATTTTATAGAATAATTGTTGTTCTTCATTCTTTTGAGCATATTTGGCTTATCATGTCATACAATTAGTGTATGAAATAATCTATAACAATATTGGATTTTATAATTTACATAGACATGTGCAGTTTGTTACGATGCAACTTATGTTAATAAGTAAAAAGAGGTTAGAAAAGTGAATATGTGATTAGAGTGAACTAGGTGTTGAATATAAGATGAGTGGGAAATGTAGTAACTAAGTATATTGGGAAAGTGTATAGTTGGAATCTAGAAAGGGAAGTGGGTATTGATAGTAAAAAGGAGGTGAAAAAAGGGTATGTGTGTAAATGTAACGTATGGGAAAGATAGTAAAATGATGACTTATAGGATAAGTAATGGACTAAAGAGAGAACATAAAGATAAAATTATAAAAGTAAATAAATAAAATGAAATTGGAAAACAAATAAAGATAGGGATAAATTAAGAAAAGAGGAAGTTTGTGGTGGAAAAGAAAAAAGTAGGAGTGGGAAATGTAGGTCTACAAAGAGGTGATAAGTGAGTAAGTGGAAAGGGGGTTGTTTTGGGTAAAACTAATGATAAAGATTAGATATTTATTAAGGTGTAAGATATATTCTTTGTTTATGTTGTTAAGATTTTTTCTGATTTTTTTTTTATTTCCATAAGCTCCCTAATTATGTGGGTAGAATAGTGTAGATCTTTAGAAAAGATTTTGGTTTGGTTAAAGCATATTTATTGTTTGTTTCCAAGAAAATTCTCTATGATGGAATATTTTTTTATTCTGGCATGATTAGTGTCAACAATATGTTCCTTGTGTCTAGTTTCCATAGGTCGACCAATTTGGCCAATGTGGGAAGTACCATAGGAGAAGGGGATTGCATAAACACCTTGTTGATGGAGGGGGTTAATTTTGTCTTAAATTGATTTGAACGTCTTTTGAATGGTTTTATGGGATTTGAAAATAGTGTTGATGTTTCTTTTCTTGAGGATTTTGGAAATTTTGTTGGTTGTTCATTGGATGAAGGAAAGAAAGGATTGGGATTTGTATTTTAAGTATTGGAGGGGCAGGTTTTGGGATGGTTTGCTTTGTTAATTTGTGGTTGGGTATAGACATTATTTCAAAGGACTCTTTTTGGATGGTTGTTTTCTTTAGAGATGCAAAGGACACAAGTAATAAGGGTATTAAGGGTGTTCATATGTGGGAGAGGTGATGGTATGGACGATTGAGCAAAGGGTAATGTTCTTTAATTTATGGATTTTTGGTTGGCTCTAGAGCCTTGGAGTGATGGAGTTTTTTAGATTCAAGAAAATTTTTATATTGTCACCTAGGGAAGAAGGTTTTTATGGTTTTCTTGACTAAACCAAAAATTTTGTTAATAGGGTTGGATTTTATTTTTCTACAGGTATTGTATTGAGAAGGTCAATCATTCTAGATTCCTTGACCCACTGAAGTTGTGATGAATTACGATGAGGTTTGGTTGGAAGATTTGGTTTTGCAACCAATTGTTGTGATACCATTTTACTTTGGTTTCCATTTTCTATAATAATGAACACCGACGGGTCCTTGATCTGACAACTTTTGGTAAATGAAGCTTCTTCCCCATAGTCACAAAAACTTGGACAAGTGACCTCTACATATGTACCTCTAGGATTTGTTGGTGCTCCACAAGAAGGGTATGCGATTTTGTAGTGGTATTAACCTATAGGAATCGACATTCATCATCCAAGTGTATGAGCTTCTTGTGGTATGAACACCACTTTAGTTTCCACTCTATCCAATGACATAGGTATTGCTAGGATGGCTTGTATTTTGGCCACCATTGTTCGATTTTCCTTTGGAGATGGCAGAATGTTGTGAAGGGGAAGAAAACCTTTTTATATTAGAGAGGGAGCTATATGTATATTTACTTTGATCTTGGAAACAGTTAGAAGGCATGCTCCTTAGATGTAACATGAATAATTTCTAGTTCATTCTGAGGCAATAAAAGAATAAATGAATTTAATTCATAGAGTGTATCTTTTGAGTCACTTACCTATAGATTAATAGGCATTCATAGGAATATGTTTATGAAATGTTACTGTCCAAAGTTATAGCCACTTTTTTAGCATTGTGTCCTTGTACCTTACCGAATAGAACCACTTCCAAACTGTGTCCCTAAATTCTTCCTAGGTGTTGATAAGAGGTTGGTTGTTGTGTGCAAGTTGCTTGATATGAGTTTCCCACTATGTGAGGGCTTGATATTGCATGTGAAACTTAATGACTAGAAGCTTATGTGTATCATGTGCCAGGTTATTTTATGTCTTGAAGTAAGCCTCGAGACTATGGATCCATGAGTCTTTCTTATTTACATGTAGAGTCCCATCAAACTTACAAACATATTGTTTAGTGTCAATTTTAAACATCTAGCATGTTTATTGACTTAACGAGAACTATGATCTCAAAATGAGAACTCTGGCCCAAAAAACCCATATTTTTAGATCAAAATAAACCTCCATGTCAAAAAGTGGTAACCCTTCTTCAAAATTCGTGTAAATCCTAGAGTTAACTCAGCGTAGTTGGGAATGAATCAATGCAAAAAATTTGCCTTCCCTTGCAAACTTTGGAGTTGGCGTAAAGTAGAAGGAGGAGTTAAATTAAGGATGGCCAACCTTCAAAGGATCCATCCTAATTCCATGAAATGACACAATAAAACCTAGAAGTCGGTCGCACTCCAAACAAAAAACACATTTGTGTGGGTTTAAACATATATTGTAGTAACGACAATGAAGAAAAATGGCTCGGAGATGGGTCGAGTGGTCTTGGCGATGCATGGAATGTGCCGGTAGATCATTGAGATATGGTTGTACGATGTGCTTGATATCGTGAAAAGCATAAGACATGGCACGTTGAAAAGTTGCACTAGCGTTCTTCAAACTTAAAGGTAATTTCTGGTAGGCGAAAGTACCCCAAGGACAACTGAAAGCGGTTTTGTGTTGATCTGTGGGTAAAATGTTAATCTGATTATAACCAGAGAAACTGTCCATTAATGAGAATATTTCACTCCCGATGCAATCGTCGACGATCTGATCAATGAAGGGGGTTGGAAAGTTGTCTTTGGGACAATCTTTATTAATATCCCTATAATCGATGCATACATGGATCATGCCATGTTTTTTATTGACTAGAACGAGATTGGATACCCAATCAGTTAAATCCACGGGATAGATAAAAACAGCCTTGAGAAGTTTTTCAAATTCAAGTTTGATAGCGGCGGCTTTACGGGCGTGGACTGGGCGAAGTCTCTGCAGAACGGGTTTAGCGTCCGGGTAGGTCTCAATTTCATGTACAACGATATCGGGGTCAATACCTGACATCTCTTCATAACTCCAAGCGAAAACGTCACGAAATTCTTTAAAAATAGCTTTATAAGTGACGACTTCGTTATCGGAACAAGCGGCTCCGATGTGAACATTTTCAACAACTACGGGTTTAATAGATATGTCAAGAGGAACAGTGGGTGAAATATTACTCAGGTTCCCTTCATATAGCACATCGTGTGTTGACTCGGGAATAGAGGAAATGAAAAAAATGGTCGACGAAGTCGAAATCCATTGGTAACTCTCTAAAGTGTGTTGTTCCAGGAAGAGAATGGAGCGATGATGTCCATCATCCTAGGGGGTGTCTTCCATACACACAACAGACATAATAATCTCTTCCATAGGAAAAATGACGTGAAAAGGATCGAGAGATGAATCACTAAGAGAGGGGGTAGAAGGGGTTGCCGATTGAATGGCTTGATAAGATGACTCAACCGGACTTAAAGGAATTTTCTCTCCATAGAGAAGATAATCATCGGGGTCAGGTACTATCCACAGGTCGTGAGACGCGGGGGTTTTGTGAATAGAGTTGGAAATCATGTTGATCAAGGAGACTAAAGGAGGTGGAATATCGGGTGGTGGGATTGGGAATGTACCCATCAAAGTTGAATCTTTTAGTAGACCCACACCGACATTCTCATACATAGGAGGTGTCTTCAAAATAAAGGGTACATTGCTAGTATGGGAATCAGAGTTGAAAAAGGCCAGCTAGTCTACAGTAATGATTTTTCCCTAGTGTGGAAAATGTACGACACAGAAAAGAGTAGACACAACTGCGCACATAGAATCAATCTAGCTACGACCAAGTAATAGGTTGTAATCGAGAGGTGAATCAAAGACCTCAACTTCGACATTGACCAATTTTCCTTCCAACGTAATAGACAATGAGGGAAGTATACCATAGGGTTTAAAGATAGAGCCATTGAAGGCCTTAAGTGTGTTGTGTGATTCAGTGAGGGGAGGAGAGCCAATGGATTTCCAACAGGCAACATACATTACACACATCGACGCACCCTCGTCAATAACGATTCTAAATATATTCTTGTTCTCGACAACAACTTGTATCTGAAACGTTGGTTGAGGGGGGAGCCTTGGAATGTGATCTTCCAGGTCAAAAATTATCAAATTTTTACCCATAGGATCAATTCCACCAATATCGTTTAACAGTGCCTTCCGTTGAGCGGGACAACTTTGAAGGACTTCGAGAGCTGACATCGCGAAGGGTCCTTGCGCAAGATCTTCTACAATATTGTAGTTCTAAGAAGCACGTGCATGAGGATTAAAGGAAGACTTTCGAACAACGCCCTTTGGAGGGGGGCGGAGAACTGTATCGGGGCTCGGTCATTCAAGATGAAGAGGACCATTGGGAGGTGAAGTTGAGGGATGCGGTTGAACCGACGAAGGTGGTATATCGTCAACTTTCTCCTTTGAGGAAGAGTAATATTTGGCCCGATTAGTAAGTGTAACGTCAATGTTTTTTGAATCACCAGTACACATAAGGACATAAGAAGTGTTGGAAGGAGAGGGTTGGTCGTGAATGACCAATTGGGCCTGTTGTTGAGAAGGGAAAGGTTGGGACAAAACAACAGGTGTGGGAGGCTTCGCGGTCCCTTGAAGGAACTTAGTGACCTCAGCTCGTCTTGGACAATCTCTCGTGTAGTGATCATCACCATAGATAAGGAAAGGGTATCGAGGTTTGCGCTTATACTTATCATCAACAGGTTGCGTTTTGGCTTTCTCAGATTGCAAATTATTTTTATCCTCCTTATTCTTACCCTTCCCTTTTTTAGATTTATTTTTTCCGGTAGGGGTAGATTGAACAGAATTAACCTCAGAGGTTTTGTCTATGGAAGGAGTAGGAGTCAGCGCATTTTGAACATTAGAAGCAGTAGATTTGAGATTGGTGTGAGAGGATTGCATAGATTGAGGTTGAGCCTGGAAGGTTCCAATCACACCATCAGCCACATGAGAAGAAGCAGGGGTAGTTGAGGTAGCGGTGGTATAAGGAGGAGGAGCATCAGGGAGAAAGTCGTAAAGAGTGTCCGTTTGTGAATAAATGAGATCTAGGTACTAACAGCGACTGATCGCATGTTCTTCTGTGACAACTCCACTCATGGAAATGTCATGAGAGATTTTATTCACGAATGATTTCGTGAACCATTCTGCTAATAACTAATCGGGAAGGTCAAGTTTGATCAAACATCGTCTTCTTCTCCACTCGTGGATGTGATTGGAAATATGAGTGGCTGAATTTTGCTTGAAGGAACTCAAAATCTCGGTTCTTGTTTCATAGCGGATTGGCAGTTGGTAATATGTGAGGAAATCCATGGCTAGGATATTAAAGTCAGTGAAGAAGCATCGTGGTAATTCTATATACCAATTTGCAGCCGAACCTGTAATAGTTCGTTGGAAGAGTCGTAACCGAATGGAGTCATCCATCAAAGAGTTGGATGAACACCAAAGGTGAAAAGTCATGGCATAGTTGTTTGGATCTTCTCCCAATTTACCGCCAAATTTTGAAATGTCAGACGGTAGCTTGGCCGGTATAACAAGCCAATGGGGAGAATGCAGGATAGGGTCATTCAAGATTCTAGACAAGTCGGGTAGATCCAAAGTGGCTAAAAAGGGTAACTATCTATTCACGTGAGGGTACTGGTGACTTTTGGGAGGAAGTCTCGTCAGTATACCAGTAGGACCGTAAGTAGTTTGTATATGAGGTGAAGTTCCTAACATATTCAGGCATGAGTATGGAGGCATGTAGCCCATAGGTTTGTATTGATTAGGGATGTCCCCTTGGAAAGGGACACTAGAATGAATGTTTGAACCCCAAATGGGATTGGAAGAACCGAGATATGACTGGCCCAAACTAGGGGGTATGAAAGAGCTAACTTGAAGTTGTTTCCCCCCAGATGATTGTGGATTTCCCTGAATGAGAAGGTTCCAATACTGGGCTAGTGATCCTGGTATGTTATGTCCATAGGGTGGAGTATAACCTCCAAGCGGGGGTGGTGTTCCAATTTGGGTATGACCTCCAATTTGGTGTTCTGGATGGAACTTGGGTAGGAATGGGGATAGAAGTATGAAAAGTAGTGTACCCATGAGGGAGTGATGGGATAGGTCTAGAAAAAAGTGGTGTACCAATGGGAGCTTGGGTAACCACCATATTCCCATCGGGAATAGTCGTAGCGTGTGGGACCATTATGGAATGGGCCATTTGAAGAGGAATGGTTGAGGTAGGATCAATCGACTGTGTTTTTGAACCAACGAAGAGATAGAAAGTTGTACTGGAAAAGTGATCTAGAGGTATCGTGTAGGTAGCAGACGTTTCAGTAAGTTCAGAGACAACATGTGTATCAACACCTGACCCTGAGCCGTAAAGGTCCCGCACTATAGCCGGGGTTCAAAAAATGTCAATGGTCCAAAAGGGATCCTCATTTTTCATGCTGGTAAGAGGTCCGGTTGGTATTCCAAAAGTTTCAAAAACAAGTTCTTCAGATGAATTCAGTTGGAGAATACGTCTCTCGTATCCAAGAGGTATTTGGAAAGCGTCTATAGAATCGGAAACAATTCAAAAATTTTCTAAAGAATCAGTTCTTTCCACTTGTGAAGGTATGTTGTCCTGGACCTCACTTTGTTGAGGAGAGCCCTCTGGTGGATTAGTAGGCAAGGGTTGAGAACCTTCCAGATCTTCCTACGTGAACGGCGTGGAGGGTCAATGTTGGTTGAACCAAATATTTTATGAAAAAAATCTATGGCCAACTATAGAAACAAACAAAAATCGCTAATAAAATCTAGGAATCAAACCAAGCAAACAAAACCTTCTTATTTCGAATTCACTAGTTGTTGATGAAATCCAACGTCGTGAAGTCAAGACAAGAAGGGGCTAGGATAGAGCGGTTGAAAAAGTTACATTGACGACCTGCTTAATGGACTTACAGCCTGGTGCAATCTCACACACATAATCGTGGGTATACCCTCCAAGGAGCCCGAGTGAGTTTGGCCAACGTCGATTCCAGGTACCATGAAGACTTGCCCCTCCACATTCACCTCGTGTAAGACCCTAAGAAGATAGGAAACTAAGGCCACCAAAAACAACAATGATGCCTAGGGAAACAATCGACAGTCTGATCCACGTGCAAAGGCAGGGTATCTAGCCCGAAATCAATTTGAGAGGATTTCACTCATCATTGTGGGTATACCATTAAAGTGACCCCCATAATACACACAATCTCTACACCGATACCAACAAAGCAGGGTGGGTAACTCTGTCAATCTCAATGAGACCTTAGGTTTGACCCTTGTGTTAGAAGGGCTTCAAAGGACAAGATGTTGCAAATGGATTTGAACACTCCCTATCACAAGATGATATTATGTGTTGTGTGCTTTGGAGAGTGTGTCTCATAGCCTATTCCAAAGCTCTAGCCTATCTAATTTTGGTGTAAAATATCCCTAGAAAATAAAAGTTACTAATTGAGTTTTAGATTTCACAAATTTTTTTAGAGGTTGTTGTTACTAAAGAGGGAGACAGGAATGAAACCAATTTTGTGTAAGACCTTGACCCAATAATATGCAAATATAAATGAATGATGCAATCTTTTGTTCAATGAACTCTATCTACGGTAGGGAGAAGGTATTTTTCCGGAATGATGTAAGCTACAAAATCTACTTTCTTTTTCTTGAATGAACACAATTGCAATCAACCATAAACAATGATATTTCTCAATTTTCTCTTCTTTTGAATGCAAAAAACTTTCTTATGTATGATTATTTTAAAAGAATAAGTGACGTTAAGTCTTCCTTTCCAAAACCAAAACAGGGATATAATGAATAAATGACAAGTAATCAAAGAAAATTGATACACTCAACAAGCACCCAAATCAAACTTTCAATGAAGATAAAAGTAAAAATGACAAGAAAGTGTTTCACTAAATATAAATGAAAAATGACTTTCCAGTCAACAAGTAATCCAGAAAATATAACCAATCCAAAACTTTAAATCCAATCAAAAGACTTTTAATCAATCAAGCACTCAGATGCAAAATCAGAGATTATATCCTTGTTGATAAAAATCAAAAGGTAATACTGGAAAAATGACAAAAAAAAGGTGTTTGATCTCCGAAAACTAATCGACGGCAAGTTTCAAACTCGGAAATCAGTCACATACTGGAATTTAAAAGTTCCTCCCAGCTGGCTAAATAAAAACTGGGCATCAAAATATGACAGGACCCAAACCAAAAAAATTTACAGACGTCGTCGCAACTTAGCAGTAGATTACAGTGCGTAAATCAAAGGTTTATGCAGGCTAGTTGTGCGTAGGTCGCAGAAAGTACGCACAGGGACAAACAGTTAGGGTGTAGAAATCAAAGGTTTCTACAGGTTGTGTAAGGGTACAGTGTGGAAGTGTCTATAAACAAATAAATTTGGAAAGAGGACAAAGGGTCTAAGTGAACTTTCAAATCTAGAGGGTCTAGATGGATGCCCCACAAACTCAGAGACTGAAATAAAGTGAAGAAAGGTAGGCTAAAATAAAATGGCCAAAAAAAAACCACAAACAAGTTATATCCCCAGTGGAGTTTCCAATTTTGTTATTTGATAAATCGGTGAATGCGGACATAAACTAATCTCCCTAAATCCACCTGGATCTACAACAAAACAAGATAGGACATGACGTTTTCCCTAAGTTACAATCATTGAATTTACTACCAAATAAGGAATGGATGACATACCTTTAGATATTGCTTCCTTATGTCTTTGTTGTCCCTGCTTCACTCTGGTTCTCTTGTGAGATCAGATCTGCAATGACACAAACCAACCAAAGTGAAAGAAAAAATAATAGATTCAATGAAAACCTAAACATGTGATCAAGGAGTCATGTAATAAAATGCTAATGATTTTATGGGAAAGAAACATGTCACCATATTATATTAAGTAAAAGTGGAAGATACAACCAAATTGCCTTGATCTCTCAAGTTCCCTTTTAGTGGTCCTTTGTTCCAACACACACATACACTTGCTCCGAATTTGTATGAAGATGGTCAACAAAATCTTGATGGACAAATGCAAGCCTCAAGCATCACAATCTTCAGCCTATTCTTTCAGCAATTCTTTACTCAATATTGCTTAACCTTTTCCATGAGAAACCAATCATTATATAGAAGAAGGTGAAGTGGTTAAAATGATGAGGATGATCCCACCAAATCAGAGAATCCAGTAGGATCAAAACCATATGGACGCCACCTCACATTCTAGAAGATCCTCCTTCTAGAAACTTTGTGAACTCCTTTCTTCTTTAATCTTTCAAACATCGTCGCACCCTACCTATATAGCATCCTATGAAAACCCCGCGAGCCAGGTATAGAGAAGCCTGTGGAAATCAAGGATTTTCGCACTGTGTACTACTGTCAACCTGCGACGTCATTCTAAAAGCATGCCTTGTAGAGGAAGAACTCGGTCATTTTTCTCATGTAAAAGATTGTTTTGAGAGCCTGAACACACGCTTGTAGAATCATCATCAGAGTGACCAAAATAATTTGTAACACCTGTAAGAATCTTGACCAAAGATAATAAAGAAGAGAAGAGTTGGTGGACGTAGCCCCAAGTTGGGGGTGAACCACGTATATCCTGTGATGTGGTTTCTTTATGCATTGTGAATGTTTTACTGTTTATATGATTACTGCTTAGTGTAACGATGGATGCTTAGATGAATATGATATCTTAGTGCCTGATGATGTGAATAAGATTCTAGATCTGATCTATGTTGATATACTTAGTGCTTGAATATATTAGATCTGGATGAATACTGCGTTTCTCTGTAATTAGGGTTTATCTGTGTTGTAAACAAAGGTTAAATACTAATGAACTATAATTTCCAAGTGATATGTTAACGTGTTACAATCATAGATTTGTGTCCCAACTAAGGTTGCAGACACTGCAGTCTTGCAACCAACCCTGCCTCTACTTCGGGTGAGACTTCATCTGCTTCGCAAGTGTTATCGAAAGGGTCAGTAGTTAGGGTTTTTTTGGTGCAATATTGAAGCATTGAACCCTGGGTATTCCCCCATGCCAACAGAGAATCTCGGTGGCCATCCACCTTGTCCAATTGGATCAAAACATTTTTTGGCAACTTACTATTTTTAGTAGTTTTTTAGTTCCTGAACTTCCAGGGCCATTTTGAGGGCCTAAACGACGCTTTTTCATGATCAGGAACCACAATGATAGTCAAAGGCTCTCATTAAGACCCCTAAATGAAGCTCCTCGTCAATACCTTTCCAATGGGCTATCATGCGCCCTAAACGAAGATTGTATGAAAAAGTTATGACCATAGGAAGTTGATGTACTAACTTACCCCAAACGAACACACATGAATTTTGACACTTCATCTCCTAGGGTTAGGTTTTTGGATGTCTAGGATGTCGGTGGCCACCCACCTTGTCCAACTATCTCAAACCATGCTTTTGGCAACTTACTATTTTTAGCAGTTTTTTAGTTCCTAAACTTTCGGGGCCATTTTGAGGGCCTAAACGACACTTTTTTGCGATCATGTACTTCAATTATAGTCAAAGGCTCTCATTGAGCCCCCTAAATGAAGATTCTCGTCAATACCTTTCCAACGAGCCACCATGTGCCCTAAACGAAGATCGTATGAAAAATTTACAACCCCGAGAAGTTGATGTACTAACTTACCCCAACGGGGCCCACATGACTTTTGACACTTCATCTCCTAGGGTTAGGTTTTTGGATGTCTAGGGTTTTGACATTCATGGTTATTTTAAAAAGGCCTTCAGATCCTAATTGTACTCATATTCTTGAGAATAAGCGTAGTCGTCACATCTCTTCTCAGAGATAAGTTGCCACCATTCTAGCAAGCTTGTTTTCAGTCTGCATTTTACAGTATTCAACATATTTCTTATTTAATGGAAGTCAAGTTTTACTGTATATATGTTATTGTTCATTATGTCTCTTTTTTAATTTCATACATCTGTGGTTTCATTTCTGTGGTATACCTAGGGAGGTAATATGGGGTACCTAGGGAGGTACCCAATGGGAATGTAGTTATGTGTTATTAGTGGAAGTCATTTAATATATGGGAATGTGGTCATTCAATGTAAGGTGGACTAGGTCCACTATATTAATAAAGGCCCACTGTGGTAGTGGGATGTAGTAAATGTGAGAAGGCTCTCTAGAAGGCTCCTAGGAGATAGGGAGAGCTATATAAAGAAGTATAGGCAATGTAATGAAACATAGTGAAGAATATTGTGATTGTACAAGCAAGGATTGCTTGAGGAGTTTTATCCTTCTATAAGGATTAATATATGGTGTTACCCCAAATCCTCCCTTCTTTGGCCAAGGAAAGTGCTCTGATACCAATTGTTAAGTACCTATACCATATCTTCAAATATACTTCAATAATACCAAGAATAAACCATAAACCATTCACCATAACATGAACACAAGAAATAGAGAAACCCTTGAGGTAGGGAAACACCATACAATGGATCTTATTATGGAAGGGATCCTCTCCTGTTCACTTGCTTCTTCGAGGGGGCATCCTCCTATTGAGTTACTGCTCCAAATACAATATTTCTCTTCATGTCTCATTACATTGCTTGAACCCCTTTATATAGTGCTACCATCACCTAAGAACATTCTAGAGGAGGAATCTTCTAGAAGTAGAACCTTCTGAGTCCTCTTACATTTATT
This sequence comes from Picea engelmannii, assembly GCA_009831015.1. Classification (NCBI taxonomy): domain Eukaryota; kingdom Viridiplantae; phylum Streptophyta; class Pinopsida; order Pinales; family Pinaceae; genus Picea; species Picea engelmannii. Next base: position 1,591,643 of record ML776585.1, on the reverse strand, counting down.
ATATCTAATTACCCATTTATTATATCTAACTACCATAGTGGGCCTTATTTAATAATATAGTGGACCTAGTCCACCTTACATTGAATGACCTCCACTATTATCACTATGGGCC
>ML776585.1:1562777-1591481 GCA_009831015.1 Picea engelmannii | reverse complement strand
ACCCATTTATTATATCTAACTACCATAGTGGGCCTTATTTAATAATATAGTGGACCTAGTCCACCTTACATTGAATGACCTCCACTATTATCACTATGGGCCCTCTAGGCCCCCCCACTACCTCTCCAGCTACCTTACAATTTCATTCCACTCATAAATCTGGATCAAATGTTACATGCAAATCCTAGTTGTGCCACTCATTTCACAGGTTACCCTTTCAAATTTGAACCTTTGACCTCCAAGGAGGAAACACGTGGTTCTTAACCATTAGCCCCAGTCAAAGTGTACTCTCTCATGTCACCCAATGATTACAATACCACTAGTTACAAGGCACCGAAGATAATTACAAATAAAAGAAAGGAATGGAACTCAACCATTTTCTAATGTGGATATTAACTACCATATTTAAGCATGAGTTTGAAACAATAAGAGTTTTGTGATAGTGCTATTGGCCTTAGTTGAAACAACAAGAGTGTTGTTAATAGTGGTGATCCACCATCACAAAAGTGTTGTTAACTATGATGGATGTTTTTTTTTTCTATACAATTATTAATAAGTCATTTGTTCTTTATCATTACATTATGGATAAGGACACTTAAATGTTAGTTATCTTTAAATCAATTTTCAAAAAACTTCATTATATTAATATAAATTCATATTAAAACCAAGTTTATAAAATATTTAGCAAATCAGTGGTTTTTAAATATATTATTAACTAGTTTTATCAATTGGATTTAGCTTGGGTGGTTGGGAGGAATTATATTATCCTCCCCAACATGTTGAGCTCATAAAAAAACTATATTGTTGTAATGATTTCGAGCCTTGTTGACTTACCAATGAGTAGAAGTGAAGTTTCCTAAACTTTGTTGTAACTTGAAAAAAATATATCAATAGCTAGTTGTCCACTGGTTTCGAATCTCGTTGTTAGGTTGTCCAATGGTTTCGAGTCTCGTTGACCTAACAATGAGGAGAAGTGAAGTTTCCGTAAACTTTGTTGTAACTTAGAAAAAACTATCAATAGCCAATTGTCCAAAAATTTTAAAAACTTTACGTAAAAAGTAAATCAATACAACCAACCATTAATAATTTAGGGAAGAGAAAGAGTGTTAACGCAGCCGTTAGATTTAAAAGTATTTATTCTCGTTGGAATTTCCAATCCAAATTCAATCCTTTCTTCATTTATTGGGATCGTTAAACATCTAATTTTTGTTTTGGAACGTAGGGTACAATCAATCTGATAAGGAAAGACAAGTCTTCGAAGGAACTCCGACATGAGTAAGCCGAGCATAAGCACGTTCTTGATGTATTCAATATCTTCTTTATTATCTGCCGAAATAGTCTGGATTACCATATTCTAGTAGCCATAAAACCAACATTTTTCTAGGGTAACCCATAATTGGATCTGCTAGACACCCCATGTGTCAGGATGTAATCATTTCACCGCCTCTGTGCATACGGTAAATCGGTGGCTTGACTTTTCAAGACTCGAGACACCATCGGTGGATTTGTTAATGGTGGTCGCCTTAACCTTTGCAGGCCACGAGACACCATCATCAGCTTGATTAATCTTTTTATAAGATTGAAGAGGCATTTTTGTTTGTATATATACCTGAAACGGATTGTAATTGGGGATCATCAATTCTGAAAATATTTTTGAATGGAAGGTACTATTTTGTATTCGGAGGTGTTCTCTCCGTTAATACTTTGTTTTCTTATTTGAGTTTGTAAACTCATTTGGTTCCTTGATCGCATTTGCCATATCGTTTTTAATTTGATTAAACGCAGTAATTATTTGATTTTACCGATTGCGAACTCGGTTCCATATCTACGCAAATTTTATTTAGTGCACGGATTTTATTTATTGGGATGAGTTTACTTACTGCACGGATTTTATTTAATTCATGGGGTTTATTTGTTGGTTTTAGTCGGGTGTTTGCATGAGCCAAAACTTGGACTCTGACCTTCCCTCCATTCATTTGTTTTTCACATTTGGTATCAGAGCTGCCAGTCTATCCTGTAGAGCATCCCGTCAGTTGCTCATTTCAGCGCAGATAGTTCTTGTTGGTGCTCAATTTCACTTTCCTATTTTTCCTGTGTGAAGGTTTATTTGATTTCTTTCAAACTTTTATTAATGGTTGTGTCCGGTAGCAGTTCTTCTCATATTCAAGTTCTTTTCCTGAGCGAAAAGTCATATGATTCCTGGTATATTCGGATGAGGACGATTTTGCATTCTCGGGATTTGTGGACTTATGTTATTGATGGTTATGTCGAGCCAACTGATGTTGCAGTAGAATTGGCTCTGTCTAATGTTGACTGTGTTTTGCTGAAGGAAAACAGGAAGAAGGATAACAAAGCTCTTGGATTAATCCAGCAAGGGTTAAATGAATCCATTTTTATGAAGATTTCTAGTGTTGCATCTTCAAAGATGGCTTGGGACATTCTTGAAACATGTTATCAAGGAGTGTCCAAGGTGAAGACAGTCAAGTTGCAGAACTTGAGAAAGTATTTCGAAAATCTGAAGATGAAGGATAATGAAAGTGTTGATACTTTCATGACTCAAGTGATGAGTGTAGTGAACCAGCTTAGGCAATATGGATATGATGTTAAGAACAAAAGATTTATTGAGAAAGTGTTGAGAAGCTTGCCCAAGAAGTTTGAACCTGTTGTTGTACCCATAGAGGAATTTAAAGATTTAAGTCTAATGCAAATTGATGAGTGAACTGGTTCTCTTGTTGCTCATGAATCTGTAATATCTGGATATGAAGAAGTATCAATGGAGCATGCTTTCAAATCCCAACTGCATGTTACCAGAGGTAGAGGAAGGTTTTATAATCGTGGAAGAGGAGGTCGAATTTTCAGTCGAAGGGACAACAAAACTGAATCAAAGTCTGAGGAGAAGTCCCAGCAGAATCCTCCTAATTTAAGAGGGAGCAGCAGCAAACCCTAGCAGCAAGAAAATTAGAGGTATGATAAAACTCAAGTACAATGTTATTATTGTGAGAAGTTTGGGCATTTTGCTAACAAATATTGGAAGAAGCAGGCATATGCTAGAAAGTATTATGCACATATCACAAATGAGTCTGAGGATCATCAAAATGCTGTGTTTCTGACCTGTAATGTCACTCAGGAAAGTGCAAATGATATTTGGTTTTTGGATAGTGGTTGCAGTAACCACATGACTGGTAATAAGGATTTATTTTCTTCTATTGATACTAGTATTCAATTTGAAGTGAAACTGGGAAATGACTGTAAGGTTACAGTTAATTATAAAGGTGTAGTTCCAGTTTACAATAAGAATAATCAGAGAAGAAATATTGACGATGTTTATTTTGTGCCTAGTTTAAAATGCAATCTTATTAGTGCTGGACAGCTAATGGAGAAAAAGTATTGAGTATTCTTCAAGAACAAGGTATGTACAATCTATGATAAATTACCCAGCAAACAGTTGATTGCAAGAGTAGAGATGACCAAGAATAGAATGTTCTACTTGTTATGAGAAATGATTTAAGTGGTTCTTTGAATGCTTATAAAGATGGAAGTTTAGATGAATCTTGGCTATGGAATTTGAGATATGGTCATTTACATTTTGGTGGCTTAGATTTGTTACAGAAGAAGCAGATGGTAAAGGGGTTTCCCTGTATCCAGCAACCTGCAAGATCTTGTGAGAGTTGTATACTTGGGAAGTAGCATAGAGAGAAATTTGTTTTAGGTGTTTCCTACAGAGAAAAAGCTCCATTGGATATTGTCCACACGGATTTATGTGGACCTATGCAAACACCTTCTTTAAATGGTAGTGTTTATTTTATGACTTTCATTGATTATTTTAGTAGGAAGACTTGGTTGTATTTGTTGAAACATAAATCTGAATCTTTTGATGTTTTCAAGAGGTTTAAGTCTATGGTTGAAATGGAGAGTGGTCAAACCATTAAAATCTTAAGGTCTGACAGAGGAGGTGAGTATAAATTGAATGAATTCATTGAATTTTGTGATCTTCATGGAATTAAAAGGCAGTTTACTGCTCGATATACTCCACAGCAGAATGGAGTGGTTGAAAGGAAGAATCGAACCATCATGGATATGGCTCAAATCATGTTGAAAGAGAAGCATCTTTCAAATGAATATTGGGGAGATGCAGTTCTTTGCTCTGTTTTTATCTTGAATAGAATTCTGACCAAGACCGTGAGGAATCATGTACCTCAGGAAGCCTAGGATGGTAAGCCTTGCAATGTTTTTCATTTCATAATTTTTGGATGTGTTGCATTTGCGCATGTACTTGCAGAAATAAGAAGGAAGTTGAATAACAAAAGCGAGAGATGTATCTTTCTTGGATGCAGTGAAGAGTCTAGGGCATATAAACTCTACAATCCCATCACCTAGAAGTATGTAATCAACAGAGATGTTCAATTTAAAGAAGAGGAAGCCTGGGATGGAAGTATTGATAAATCTATTTCAGAGGGAAATGTGTTACCCCCTGAAGATGATGATGAAGTTGAGCAGGTTGAAGGTGGTGGACAGTTGGTTCCACATGCACATACGCCTTCAGTGAGAAGTACTACAAGGGAAACACCAGATATCATCCCATCTCAATTTAGAATGCCTAGTACTCATGAGCATGGTGAGACATCTGGACATGGTGGACATCAATCAGATTCACAGGTAAATAGTGAATCAAATCCCACTTTAACTTCATTAAGAAACAGATTTAAAGGACAAAAGACTAGAAGCTTAACAGAATTGTATGATCAGGATGAAGAAGTAGATCATATTTCAAATTTTTCATTAATGGCATGTGATCCTGTAAGTTTTGAGGAAGCTGCTAAAGAAGATGTTTGGATAAAAGCAATGGATGAGGAGATTGATTCCATTGAAAGAAATAACACTTGGCATCTTGTCGATTTAACTGAAGGTAATAACAGTATTGGTGTTAAGTGGGTTTATAAGACTAGGTTGAATGCAGAAAGTGAAGTTGAAAAGTACAAGGAAAGACTTGTAGCTCAGGGGTTTAGTCAGCAACCCGGTATTGATTACACTGAAACATTTTCTCATGTAGCAAGAATTGACACGGTGAGGATGGTCTTGGCTATTGCATCTCAGAATAGATGGATCATGCATCAGATGGACGTCAAGTCTGCATTCTTGAATGGATAGTTGGAAGAAGAGGTTTATGTAAGACAACCTCCGGGTTATGATATTGATAAACACAGAGATAAAGTTTACAAGTTAAGGAAAGATTTATATGGATTGCAGCAGGCATCCAGAGTTTGGTATAGCAGGATTGATGAATACATGATTAGTGTTGGATTCAGCAGAAGTCCAAGTGACCCAACTCTGTATACAAAGGTAAACCAGATAGGTAAAATTTTGATTGTTTGTTTGTATGTTGATGACTTTATTTTTACTAGAGATATATCTATAGATGATTTTAAAAATTCCATGAAAATAGAGTTTGAGATGACTGATTTAGGATTGATGAAATATTTTCTTTGAATTGAACTGGATCAATCTGATGATGGCATTTTAATTTGTCAAACTAACTATGCAAATGAAGTGTTGAAAAGGCTTAGAATGTTGAATTGCAAGCCAACTGCAACACCAATGGCAACTGGTATTAAACTGAGCAAGTATGATGAGGGATCATATGTTGATCCAACTCTGTATAAGAGGCTAGTTGGTAGTCTTATGTACTTAACAACAACTAGACCTGATATCATGTTTGTTGCAAGTTTGATTTCGAGATTCATGGAGACTTCGAAGAGTACTCATTGGCAAGCAGGAAAGAGGATCCTGAGATATGTTGCTGGAACAACTGACTTTGGTATCCAATACACATCAAGTTTAAACTTTGAGCTGATCGGATATACTGATAGTGATTTTGGAGGTTCCATTGATGACAAGAAAAGCACATCTGGGTATGTATTCAGTCTTGGATCTGGAGTAGTGGCATGGGCATCAAATAAATAGCCCATTGTGACTCTATCTTCTACTAAGGCAAAGTATGTTGCAACAACTGCAGCTGTATGGATGAGAAGGGTCTTGAATGAATTGTTGCATGACCAGAATGATGCAACCCAAATTGTCTGTGACAATAAATCTGCCATTGCACTGTCAAAGAATCATGTCTTTTACAATTAAAGTAAGCATATTGATACGAGGTATCATTTCATTCGAGAGTTGGTAACTGGTAAAGATATTTTTGTTCAGTTCTGCAGATCTGAAGAACAATTTGCAGACATATTTACGAAGCCTTTGGGAAATTAATTGTTTAAAATCCATAGAAGAAATATTGGGGTATGCACGTTGTAATGCATTGTTTACAGCAATTTTGTTTTTACATACTTTCAATTCATTTTTCTCTAAAATGATTAAGAGGGAGTATATTAGGGTGTAATCATCTCACCACCTCTGTGGAAATGGAAAATCGGTGGCTTGACTTTTCAAGACTCGAGACACCATCAGTGGATTTTTTAGCGGTGGTCGCCTTAACCTTTGCAAGCCACAAGACACCATCACTGCCTTGATTAATCTTTTTATAAGATTGAAGAGGCATTTTTGTTTGTATATATATCTGAAATGGATTGTAATTGGGGATCATCAATTCTGAAAATATTTTTGAATCAGAGTTACTATTTTGTATTCAGAGGTGTTCTCTCATTAATACTTTGTTTTCTTATTTGAGTTTGTAAACTCATTTGGTTCCTTGATATCATTCGCCATATCGTTTTTAATTTGATTAAACGCAGTAATTCTTTGATTTTATCGATTGCAAACTCGATTCCATATCTGCATGGATTTTATTTAGTGCACGGATTTTATTTATTGCGCGGAGTTTACTTACTGCATGGATTTTATTTAGTGCGCAGAGTTTATTTACTGTGCGGAGTTTATTTGTTGGTTTTAGTCGGGTGTTTGCATGAGCCGAAACTTGGACTTCGACCTTCCCTCCATTCATTTGTTTTTTCACACCGTGCAATATGAAATATAAACTGTTATTTTTATGATTTTGTTATTGGTACTTCTGGGTGCAGGAACAATACCACCGTGAGATGGAGAACATGCGTATTATTTCAAGGCCAGCTGCAGCAGCAAAGTGTAAGTGGATATCTTGAAAACTTGTAATGTTTATAATTGGTAGACTAGATTAGATTTCTTGGTTTGTTTTCTAAGACATATGCGTAGAAAATGACAGGCCCTGCAATGGCGGCACCAAACCAAAAGGCATTGCAATCCAACAACAACAATAGGAAAGCCTTAGGAGACATTAGCAATCTGGTGGGAGCTCTGAATTCCAAATTCAATATCAACAAAGATGACATGATGGAGTATGTTGTTTGATGTTATTTATTATCTTTTAGGTCATACATAGTAAATCAATCTTTTGTGACTAGTCTTCTTTTTCTGTTGCTGGGTTTTTGTTTTTGCCATTTTGTTGTTCTATTTGATGCCCTCTGCCTCCAATGTCAAGTCCTAAACTCTTGGACTGAATATTGTTTTAGGAGGTCTGGAGTAAACTTGGTTGTCAATGCCAACAAGGGAGCCAAGTGTGTCACTCAGGTAAGCTTAATCAGAATCAATTAAGCAAGATGAAATATTGTTTTCTAGTAGAACTCTTCAACTAGGTCTAGGGTTTTTAAAACAATCTCCTAGCAAATTAAGCTAGCAACCAGGTAAAACCTCTATGTTAATCCACCTGTTTTTTTCGTTCTTCCTGCCTAGTATTTTCTTTTTCTGGGCATGTTTAATTTGTTGCTTTTTCTTTTCATTCCACGAACCTCATTATGTTCTCTATTTTCTGTGAGCCCAAGCAGGGAATCTAATTCTTTATTTTTTCCATTTTGATTCCAGCAATCCCAAGCAGATGGTATTGTTGTGAGGGTATAATCAAAAGCAGAGGCAAAGGTAGTCTGGGGAAACAAACAGAGGCATACTATTAGAAGGAATACTCAAAATGCCAATGCTACGCAGAAGGATACTGTCATTTCTATCAGTAATAGTATAGTGTCAAGTACACAATATAGGAGATTAAAAGAACCTAGCCAACTCGAAGCAAGGAAACCCAGAGCACAGTCACAGAATACAATGCTAACAGCTCGAAGTGAGGTATGTCTTATTTATTAAGTTCTATTAGTTCTCTGATTCTTCTCTTGTTTTAAGTACTGGCTCAAATCCAAATATACACAAGCCAAAGGTACCCATATCCACACCCAATTACTAGGGGGTTTTATAGATGTAGGATAGCTTTGTGTTTATTTATGATGTGAGTTGGATGAAAATGATTGATAATCTTGATAGGGGTATTTCAGGATGCATACAGTGACTTCCACGAGGTTCTTCCTAGCATTGATGATGGAGACCTTGAAAACCAATTGGCAGTTGTGGAATATGTTGAAGACATATACAAGTTCTAAAAGACGATTGAGGTATGTTTCTCTGTCAATGATTGCAGATTTGTCTGAATGTGAAGGTAACATTTTTATTTTCTTTTAGTAATAATTGGCAGCCCCGTCTGTCCAGAACATGAGCTGTGTACCTCCAGATTATATGAAAAGGCAGCACGTTGAAATCACTGAGGCGATGAGGGAAATCCTGATTGATTGGTTGATAGAGGTACAAATTCATTGCTATGCTTATTTTGTTTTCTGCCAATCTTAAATCTAGAAGATATTTATATGGGCAATTTCTTAGGTTACGCTTCGAAATCTTAAATTTTGCAGGTGCATCTGAAATTTGAACTAATTCCAAAGACATTGTATCTCACCATGTACATCATTGATAGACATCTTTCCCTTCAAAGTGTTAGAAAGTGGAAATTACAATTAGTGGGTATCACTGCAATGCTTATAGCTTGCAAATATAAAGATATCTGGGCTCCCCAGGTAGGATGACTTGTTGACATACTTAAGCATGAGTGTAAGGAAACCTTTTGTATATATCTAATTAATAGAAGACCTGGTTGGTTGTTGAAAAGTACACATAAGCACACACTCTTTCAATGGGGACAACAACAATGTCTTCTCCGAGAGAAGAAACACAGTATTGCACAGAAAATATTGCATAACATTTTACAGAATATTGACATAAGAAGAACTCATTCATATGTGGCTACAGGTCAATGAATTAGTCTGCATCTCGGAAAAACAATACACATCCAAAATGATAGTGGCCGAGGTAATTACCTATAACTGATATCTTTCTGTTTAATTAAATTACAACAGTTTCCAAAGGCGCAGTTTGACTGATAATAATACTTGGTAGGAGTGTATGATATTAAATCGACTAAAAATCAATCTTATCGTTCCCACTCCATATGTATTCCTTGTTAGGTTTTTGAAGGCAGCGGGTCCTGACAAAGTGGTAAAGATATGAATCCCACTGTTTCTTTTGTATTGTCAGAATGACCCTCTCATGTATTGATCAAATTGACTTCCAAAATGCCTCTAAAAAATTGAGACTTCTTTGTGGTTTAAATATCTTTTCTTCATTGTATTTCCTAATAGTCCTCTCCTGTACTGCTAAGAAATAAAATTTATTATCACAATGGTTCAGATGGAAAATCTAGCATTCTACTTGCTTGAACTGTGTTTTCTTCATTACAAAATGATCAAATACAATCCTTCAATGCTTGTTGTTGCTGTCTACACTGCTCAGTGCACTTTGAAGAAGGATCCATATTGGAGTAACACACTTACTCTTCACATAGGCTACTCTAAAGTAGACCTCAAGTAAGTCTTCTAGTTTTTAAGGAATCATGTTTTTAGTGAGTTTATCATTTTAAGGGTTGCTTACTCCTAAACATCGTAGGAATTTTCAAAAATTACGCAATCTGTAGATTATATAGCCAAAAGATAGTTGGTCGGATACAGCCAAAACATTTTGTATTGATCAACTATTTGGTTTCACTAATCTACTCACATCCTATCTGAATTGTATCTAATTCTAGATATGGAAAAGATTGACTATTGTGCACATCAAACTATCTGTGGTGTGTGCACATTTAATTAACTCTGTACATTGTGAAGGGATGACATTTGATCTACTTGTTCCAGGGAATGTGCAAAATTCATGGTTGACTTCCACTTGAGTGTAGAAGGAAATGAGCTGAGAGTTGTTCATATGAAGTATTCAGATCCATTGTTTGGCTATGTTTCATTTGTAAGCCCTGCCAACTTACCTGATGACGACAATTGCACCACCAAAAATTACGCTGTCATTTGTATCAGTGATAGCATAGACTCAAGTGCACAAGATGGGGGATTAAAAAATCCTAGAAAACTGAAAGAAAGGAAACCCAGAGCACCATCACTGACTGTAATGCTAAAAACTCAAAGTGTGGTCTGTCTCATTCTCCTATACTTTTCTTGTTTAGTACTTGTTCAAGTTTCAACCATGTCCACTCTGAATTACTAGCAAGTTTTATAGCCTTGAAATATTCTCGAGCTAAGAAATACTCTATCTCACGATCTGAACCCTCATTGATCTAGATCGGATCGATCGAGCTCAGATGACTATTCTTTCAGTTTCTGAGTTTTCTAGAGATTAGACGACCGACTTTTTTATTCTTAAAACTCAAATATGTCCATTGTTGTTTCCTTTGTTTACAAAGTTTCTTGACATCATATTTAACATTATTAATGTTCAAACTAGCATCGTTCACAGTCACATGAGGATCATTTCACTTTAATTCGCCAGTCACTTGTTCTGGAGATATTGCAGTTGAAAACCTACACGGTGATCCTTTATATAGAGGGGTTTTATCAATAAACTCTGGTTCATTAATTGAATTAACGAATTGGCTTTCAACCATTGTCTTGTCTGAGTTAGGGTTTTCATTTAAAAGAGGGTTGGTTGTCGGGCCAGCCTGGGCAAAGCCATTTCTCATCAGAAAGGTATCCCAACTGTCACCTATGTTTGACAGATGAGACACCAACAAAATTTTAACAAGTTCATGGTGGAACAAGCTCGAATTGATACCCTGATGCTTGTAACCCTTGGACATATTGTAGAGACTCATCAATAGGTAAAAGGGAATATCTAACTCAAAACCTATGAAATTCATAAGAAAGTGGATATGGTATAGAAAAACCAGACCATATTGACCTTCGCGCGTAACAAATTGCTTTAGAATTAATAGTAAACTATGTCATATAGGTTTTAACAGAGTGATAGGAATACCTTTTATACAACAAGTGGTTTTACGGGAGATCATAAACAAACTCCACGAGACCTCTTCTATTCTATCATTTTTAAACCACCTCTCGCCCTTTGATGGGAGAATTGTTTCTTTGCTCACGAAATCCTTTGTCAATTCTAATTGCATGTCTCCAATATTAGCTCTGAAACCGTCAAAGGTTTGTGCGAAAGATTTTGCAACCTAGAGATTATAACCCTTGAACTTCTTGAGGAATATATCCCAGCCATGATCCTTTAGGTCATCAATAGCATCGTCATGGGATAGTAAGGCCTGGAATCCGTTTGGCTCTATACAAACGACGGATTCCATGACCACTGTAACAAGGATGCAATAGAAATCACTCGAAATAGCTTTAGATTCCCAACGTGCGAGCAACAAAAACTGGTCTGAATGGAGATTGAAGCATGAAAATAGCAGAGCCTGGGGGTTATCATAACTCGGAGAGTAAGTACAAAAACCAGAGGGTTCATTGAATTCCTTACCATCTCTCGCAATGAGTGTCGAAACCTACAAAGTACAAAACCCTATGCAGATAATGAATAACTTCATTAATGTTTTGAACCAACAAGGTAAGGTGAAAACGCAAGTACAATAGGTATGTACTCATTGGCATGAATGTTGATACAACCATTGAACTCATGATAAGAATATCAAAAATTAACCAAGGTTATTCATGTATCAAAACAATTCGACAATGAACTATCAAACTATTGAATTCATAACAACCATATTAAATAAAAAATTTGATAATGGATTAATCAACCATTTCATAAGATTTGAATTTTAATTACATATGGGTGGATTTTAAAAAGATATTGCTAAGGCACAAAATTATTAAACCAAGCCAAGTTTTATGTTTAATTCATGCTTACAGTCATGAATTAAAAAAAAAAATGCAAACAATAAAGATTAATAAGGTAAGCTTTAATCCAACAATCATTTCGAAACTCAGAAAAATGTTTACAAATTTGAGGTGATGGCAACTACAGAAAGTGTAATTTCTTTAGAAAATGTTAAATATCAAAAAATTATGTGTGGCTTCCAACAATGGCGACGTACTGGACGAAGCAGTTATCTCTTAATCATCAGAAAATTCATGTTAGGGTAAATATGAAAAATAAAATTTTAAGAAACAGTTTACGACAGGTCAAGTATTCTGATCAAAACTCTGAAAATAACGTAGTCTAGCATCAGATGTATTTCTGTCAAAAATGCAATCTGGTATCAAGTCTCAATTACGAGTGGAACGATGTGTAGGAAACCAACTCTGATATTGTTGACAGGGTCACCGTTGCCAGCAGGCATCCATAGCCTCGGCAGGGATGTCATTTAACCCACTCTAACACATCTATCCTATCCAAGAGTTGTACATTCATGATAAAGAACATCTTTAATTTTGATCCATTCCAAAAGACATACCTGAAAATTTTCTTAAACCCGACATTGCTTTGTTGCCAGTAGGCATGTTTAGTACCCCGACGAAGTTGCCTTGGCATCATGCATGCATTTACCCGCTGCCAGCAAACCTATTCAATGTCTCGACGGGTTTACAAACACTTCCCACACCTTGCAATGATTTCAAATCTCTAGAATTTGTTTATAAATTTGCAAAAACTTTATGATATTCAAGAGAGCGGGGTGATATTGAAAATTTCAAATTTTGAAAAAAAAACTTGATCCTTTACAACTTTTTTTCTTGTTTAACGACCTTCATCATGATCTGAACACTTATATTTATTTTAAGAAATCATCTCAAGTACAGGAAGGTATAATTGAGTTGTTTTCCTTAAAACAGGGACAACATTAAGAGTTTTATTAATGATAATCGTGGCTTCTTGTAATTTTAAAGAGAAACCAGGAACAATGTTTTGAACAGAAATTTACTTCTGTTAATCTGAGTTTTAGCATTTACAGCACTGGTGCTTTGAGGATTCATCAACTGTTGCTAACGAATGAAAATTATGATTTCCCTTCCACAAAAGAACTGATGACTCAGATGTAATTATTTGAAAAATAAATCAAAATCAAGCAAAATTAAAAGAACCAAAATTAAAAACAGAGAAGAAAATTAAAAATATGTACAAAAGGGTGGATCTGAAATCATTAGGTGAAATACCTTTTGAGAGCCTGGCCATTCACTGGGAAAGTGTGTGGCTGTCCCTCCAAATTATGCAGACGGAAAGAGTTGGGACCCATTTTTTCATAAATTACAAATGGTCCCAACCACAGATTCGGGAACTTGGTGTGTTCCCCCTTTCCCTCGTGAGCTTTGTTCCACTTGAGAACCAAGTCTTTGACATTGAAATTCCTATCTAAAGAAGAATTTGAATCAAACGATATTTTTACAATTTGTTGATGTTGATCCAGTTTCTGCTTTTCTTGTGTTCTCACTTCCTCTAGTTTTAATAAGGCATTTATTCAATTTTCTAGAGGGAAATCCTCTTCTTGAACTTTCTGTGATAGTTGCAGGGAGGGAAGTAAAACATGTGGAGGGAGAATTGCTTCTCTTCTGTAGACGAGGAAGAAAGGGGAATTGTCAATAGAGGATTTTAGGGTTACCCTATCAGCCCAAAGTGCATTATATAGCGCATTGTGCCAGTTCTTGTGATTTTCTGAAACTGTCCTTTTAATAATATTGATTAATTTTTTGTTCGTTGATTCAACTAGGCCATTTCCTTGAGGGTAGTATCTAGTAGAATACTTCAGTTTAATCCCTTTTTCCAGAGAAAAAATGCTCATATCCAGGGATGAAAAGTAAGAGGCGTTATAAAAAAAAATACATTTAGGGATGCCAAATCGAATGATGATATGGGAGTTAAGGAAAGATACTACCTGATTTGTATTCACCACTTTCAAAGGTGCATCTTCGGACCATCTAGTAAAATAATCTATTGTTGTAAGAATATACTTGTGTTGCTGAGAAGAAGAGGGATTAATTGGTCCTATGATGTCAAGGCCCCATTGTTGAAAATGGGAATCTATAATAACAGGTTGCAAAGGGAATGCTTCCTTTTTCACCCGTTGTGCATCCTTTTGGCAGATTATGCATTTACAACACAGCGCATGGGCATCTTTAAACAAAGTAGGCCAATAGTACCCAGCTCTTAGCACTTTTTGGGTAGTGGTATCTCCACCGAAATGACCACCAGCTTCTCCTGCATGAAGTTCAGATAACACTTTTTCTACCTCTTCCTTTTCTAAACAACGCATAAGAAGACCATCAAAGTTCTTTCGAAATAAAACATCATTTATTAACTGGAAAGATGTAGATCTAAGTCTGAGTGCTCTTCTATTTTTAGGATCAATATTGCGGGGAGCAGATCCATGTGTCAAATAAAATTTAATGTTTTCATACCAAGAATTGGCAGTAACTTGTGCAGAACTGATTTGTTTTTCGTTATGTCGATTTACAGTTGAGGTGTTGATTTGACTTTCTTGTTCTTCAACTGAATCAACCACTATTTTACACAGGCCTTGACCTCTAACAATATGTACAGGGGTTATTTCAAGGTCGTATTCATGTAGTGACATCATCCAATTTTCCCTTTTCTCACCTAGTTCTTTTTGTATTAACAGTTTTCTTACAACTGGGTAAGGAACAATAACCTTAGTTATGGATTTCAACCTCCGGAAGTGTTTCACTACTTTGAAAACACCATATGTCTGTTGATCTACTACGGGGTAATTAAGCTCTGCTCCTTTGAAAGCTAAACTCATGAAGGCAATGGGTATCTCATTGCTTTCAACATTTTTATGTGTTAGCACAACAACATAAGATCGATCAGACGCAAAAGTGTAAAGAGTGAAATACTGAGAAAAGTCGAGACTCATCAAGGAAGGGGCTTCTATTATTTATTTTCTAATTAAGTCGAAGGCTTGACTTTCTTGTGGTCCCCAATGGTACGAAACATCCTTTTTAATTAAATTATGTAATGGTCTTTCCATTTCCGAGAAACTTGGGACAAACCTTCTGACGAAATTAATCTTGCCCAAAAAGGACTACATGGATTTTTTGGAAGAATGAGGGGGGAGTTTAGCAATAGCTTGGGTTCTTTTAGGGTCAATAATCATTTCATCCTTAGACACTATAAACCCAAGAAGTTTACCTTTCTCCACTGCAAAGACTGATTTCTTAGGGTTGAGAGATATGTCGAACTTGCAACATCATTCCAGGACATCCCTGAGGTGAGACAAGTGATATTTCTTGTTTTTAGAGAAGACGGTGACATCATCAAGATATACCACGACTGACTGGTTAATGAGGCCATATAAAACAATATCCATTGCTCTCTGAAAAGTGGCACCGACGTTTATCAGTCCAAAAGGCATTTTCCTGTAGGCATAAGTGCCCCATGCGGTACAAAAGGTGGTCTTAAGCTGGTCTGAGGGAGACATAAGGACCTGGTTGTATCCCGAAAAACCATCTAGTAGAGGTAGTCTTTCGGAACCAGACACCTGTTGTAGGATTTGTTCCATTGGAGGAATAGGGTAGTTGTCTTTATCAGACGCTCGGTTTAAGTTCTAAAAATTGACACAAAGTTGAATTTCACCACTTTTCTTTCTTATAGGGACTAGATTAGAACCCATTGTGTGTGCCTAACTGGGAAAATTATCTTTGCAGTTAGTAATTTGTTTAGTTCCTTTTTAATAGTGGGTTCCAATTTAGGGTGCATATTCCTCAATTTCTGTTGAAAAGGTTGAGTCTGGGGTTTCATAGGGATAACATGTTGTATGATATTAGGATCAAATGTTTTCAAATCATCATACGTCCAAGCAAAAATGTCTTTAAATTCTTTAAATAAATTTATAAAATCAGATCTTTCTTGCTCGGAGCATCCCTTTCCCAAATCAATATTTTGAGGATTATCCTTTTTTCCTAAATTTACCGTCTCATAAATCAAAGAGGAGCTGTTAGTTTTACAAATGAATGTTCCTCTAAATTTATCATGCAAGTCATAGAATTTCTCTAGTCTAACAACAAATCTGGGGATAGAGTTTACCAGCTCGGATGTAGATTCAGGAGATTGAGGATCAGATATTACCGTGAAATTCTGTAGGTTCTCGTCATGAGTACCTTCATCAATGACTGCACCTTGGAAGGTGACTTCCATGTGCATAAAGTTGATGATCTGTTGGTCATCATCAAATGCTCTCCAATTTGTGATGTTATCCGGGATTGACGGCCTGAACAACAATTCAATTGAAAATGCATTAGGGGAAAGACCTTCAATGGGCAATAGTTTAGAAGCAACATTGGCCAATAAATTAGCTTCTAAATTACTTAATCTAGGAAAGGAATTTATGTTAAATGCCGAAAATTTTTGCATCAAACTCCATACCTCAGTTTGGTAGCTTTTTAGATGTGGTGATAAGCAATGTATGGAATTTCTTACCTGCGTAACCACGACTTTTGAATCACCAAATACCATCAAATTCTACACGTCCATATCCAAAGCTTTCCTAAGTCCTTGTAGAAGTTCTTCGTACTCGGTAGTGTTATTAGTGCATTCAAACTCTAACCGGCAAGAAATAAAAGTCTTATTACATGTAGGATCAATGAGTACACAACCAACACCTGCTCCTTCTTTGGATTTGGATCCGTCAAAGTATAAGGACCATATATGTGCGGTGTCAGAAGTACTTGGCTTATTTGACAAAGTTGATGTCTGAGTGTAGGTTACAACTCCAGATTGTTGCGCAAGACTAGTGATAGGAGAGATTTTGGTCATGAAATTAACAAAGAAGGTATTCATTCCCTGCATTTCAAACGAATTAGCAGATGTAAAGAAAGGTTCATTTGCATCATTCAGATCTATTACGGTGTGCTTAAGATAGAGTTCTGTGTTTATCCTGATTTTGTTGGGCTGTCCATTTTCAAGCAGCCACGAATGAGGCTATTATGTGGCAAAGTAATCGTGGAACTACTCTGACCAATCCCTGCTTAGGAACAAGCCATAAACTTTGGGGACATCAACAACGATAATATCAATTATCTGATGAAATTTTGGATTGGATGATAGTCTAATAAGTACATTTTTAAGCTCACCAATTACTTTAACGTTAGTCTGATCTAGCTAAATGATTTTAAGATCAGAAGGCTTAACTTCTGCATTTATTTTTTGGAAAATAGATAGAGGCATCATGTTTGATGATGTGCAGGAATCGACCATGCAATTATGTACATTCTGATTAAAAATTTCAAAGGTTAACAAAAAAGGAAAGACAATTTTTCAAGTGTTAACAACAGAAAACTGTTGATTTTTAGTTGTTGTCCCTAAAACATTTTTATCTACATTTCCTATAGTTTTTTCTGCTAAGTCCCTTTTCTCTGGAGGTTCAGATGTTGTTTTAGTTGGGACCTTTTTTGTTGTATTTAAATCAATTTATGCTGATTTTTTGTTGTTGGGATCGTTCTTTTTGTTGTTTTCAAAGATACTTTGAAGCATTTTCTGCAAAATAAGGGGAAATTTCAGCAGCTCAAAAACAAAAATATTAGCCCTCAATTTTTTTAGATCTTCAATTAAATCGTATTCTGAAACAGGGGCTGCTAAACTTTGTTTCATTTCAGCTTTCTTTGATTTTTTTGGAAACACATTTTTACTCATTTTAGAAGAGGGTTTTCTTTGGGTTTTGCTTCTTGTATTGTAGGGGTGGACAATTTCGAAGTTTTCTTGGAAAATACTATCTGACAGGTGATTGAAAAAATAAGGAGACAAATATTCCTCTTCTGGTACCTCTTCCTCTACTACATATTCAAAGTTATCGGGTGGGACTGAAACAAAATTATCATGTGCTTCTAAAATGGTTTGCAAAGAACACTGTAAACTTTCAAAAAGTAGACCTTATGTGGTCGGGTTTGGCTAGTTGGGAGGAAAAGGTTTTCTGAAAGGAGGCTTAAAGCTTCCTTTGCTTGTGGATGCCTCCTCGACTGATCTCTTCAAGTCAATGACTTGGTTGGAAATTTTTTGGAAAGATTTTTGCAAGCTTTCTAAGTCTAAAGTTTCTAGTTGATTTTTAGTTTGAGGAGGCCTAGTAAGGATCTCTATTTTCTTTTTAGAGGGTGAAGTTGTTTCAGCTTCACTATTAAGATTATCTTTTAGGCTCAAAATATCTTTCTCAATCTGACTTGCCTCCTCAAAGGCTTCAAGCAATGTGTTCTTTTTAGGCCTTTTAACCCATATGGCTATATTATTGTGTAAGGATTTAGCATAATATGCAACAATTAAACTTTTAGCGGGCATTGAACTGCAGAGATTCTATTCTTTAAAGTAAGAAATCTTTGGTTAAAATCTTTCACTTTTTTTTTAGGATTCATTTTTAAGATGGAGAGTTCCATAACCAAGACTTCTGGAGATTTATCATCTCCGAATTTTTCCAAGAAACAAGTTTCAAACTTGTCCCAAGAGACAATGGTTTGGGGATGTTGAGAAAAATACCATGTGGAGGCATTTTTTTCAAAAGTATAAGGGAATAATTTGCATAATACATCCTTTTGTTCAACACTCCGGAAACTAATGGCCAACATAAATTTTTTGATGTGATCCTCAGCGGACTGCTTTGAATCTGTATCAGATTTGGGAAACCATTTCTCCGGGTTTTTTTGTAATGGGTGTTGGGGTCAAAGTACAACCATGACATCTTGATCGAGCTAAGGTCTGGCAGGATTATTTTGGTTTTCCATGGAAGTTGGTGGTGTCGAAGGTTGTGATGGTTCTGATGAAGAACTGCCTTCGGCTGAAGACTCTCCTCCTGAAGAGGATGGAGATTAATTTGGTGGGGATGGAGGAATACCGATTCCTCCGGCTCCAAGGATAGGTGTTTCAATAAGATTGGTAGTATTTTCACCTAACAGGTTTTGGAGCAGACCAGTGCCTTGATTTTTTTCTTGGATGTCCGATAAATCAAGGGGTTGATTTTGGTGGCCTACCAGGTTGTCTGCTATGAGCTAAGGCACTATGCATTCTTATGAATGACTGACGAACAATTTCTTGGACGCCAGCCCCTTGAGGAACTAGTGTGACCGGTTCAACAAGAATATCAGGATTATTGATTGAGGTAGTTGTTGTTTCAAGTGTAACGTTGTTGTCCAAGCGACTACGCATTACGACAGGGGGGCGAGTGTGTAGGGGGGGAGTCTTGCGACCTCCATGTGCCATCAATTAAATTCAAGCCCTCCTTCTAGTGTTATTTGTTGACGGGCGTAAGTGACACACCATCAATTGGAAGGTCAAATCCGGACCGGGGTTGTCTAAATAACCCAAGTCGTTTGGAGTGAAATGACCTAATGGGATTAATGGCTTCGTTGGCCAACTAAAATCCTAAATGAGAAAAGAAAAAAGAAAAAAAGGAAACTAATCGAACAAACTACGATACTATGTACATGAATTTAATTATTTACAAGTGTTAAAGCAGAAACTTAAGCATGTGATTATGAACAGGGTATTTACAGTTTGCAAGTTTTGGTGGATATCTTGCGAAATCAATGTTTTTTGCAATTGTTTACGAAGTAGATAAAGAAAGCACATATATTTTATATTTTTTGTTTAATAATTTAAAATCTAATAATTCACACATACTAATAAGACATGATTTGAAACAAGAACAGGATAACAATCAAAGCCAATCTAAATTGTTCATATTTCATTAATAAACAAACTAATAACAAACATAGGATGCGAGCAAGACTAACCTGAGATTAATCAATTAATGAGTTTATGCCTCTACTCAATTCAAACTCCCAGCTATCTTGCCTATGAGAAAAACTTGTAACAGGATTGTGCTAATATTCCCAGAGTAAACTCAAAGGTGTGCTTCGGAGTAAAGATAAGAAACAGAGTAATAAACCTATAGATCATGTGATCTTGTAATGATGAATACTTATAGTAAAAGAAATCTAATATCAAGCATTCATATAATACATCACTTAACATCAAGCATAAATCAATGATATTTAAGTGAAATAACGATCACAAATATAATATATGAACAACAAATTATAAACAGAATTTAAAGTGTTGAATAAAATGAAACATTATATGCTAATAAGACTAAAGTTGTTTAACATATTAATATTCCATAATATAAAAGGAAAAACGTAATGGAACAGTGTCATGTTGGTCTAAAGCCAAGATGTGAACAACTTTTCCATACACTCTTGGGAATTTCATGTCCATGATGCGTTTGAATCAAAGATGCCCTCATTAACAAGAGTGAACAATATTTAAAGTAATCCAGGATCCAAATACTCATATCACACATGATAGAGTTGAATCTCCCAAAATCAAGTAATATTACAAAAGTAGTGAACTGAAAACCACTCATACAAGAGTTGGTTTGTTCAAAATTAAACCAAAGTTTTATAAAACATAAAGAAGGAAAAACTATTGATCATTCAAGCGTATAATTGAAAGTATTTACTCCCAGCAATCAGCAGCACAATCTTCCATTTCCTAATAATAGCAAAACCAATTTGATATATTAGAAAAACAATTATTAATTACTAATTTTTAGTTAAAAGAGACTTAGCTATAGAATCATAGATTATGTATCTAGTCTTATTTTTAGTAAATGAAATCAAAATTCAAATTTTCATATTTCGACTTTGACAACATAATCGAATGAAATCAAAACAAAAACTTTTAACATTAAAAATTAGCCAAAGCGGGATCAGACAGTTCAAAGTTTATAATTTCTTTGAAACTCGTCGTATTCTTAATAATTATATTTCCAGCCCTCTTGATTTGTTTATTATCCCTATCTGTATGTGCCTTGAGATCAAGGTTCTCTTGTTTCAATAGATCGTTCTAAGCAATCAAGGTTCTAATTTGGGTATGTAAGAGAGGAATATCGGTATAGCAACGCTCTACCCAATCGAGGCAGCTATCACAATGTACCGGGGTGATGACAGATCGACGCAGGACACAGTCGACCAGGGGTGCTTCAGTTTTACCTGTTGTTTGTTCCAAATCATGGCCGATACCCAAAAATCCCTTTTGACCCTTAAGACATGGGGGTAAATTGGTCACGAAATCATATGGTCAACATGGGTGATAACCTCCCTCCTGGAACTCTAATTTTTTGGATCTTCTCAAGATAAGAAATCCTCTATCGCACTATCTAAACCCTCATCGATATCGATTGGATCGATAAAGCTCATATGATTATCCTTTTAGTTTCTGAGTTTTCTAGAGATTAGATAACCAGCTTTTTTATTCTTGAAACTCGAATCGGTGCACTGTTGTTTCCTTTCTTTACAAATTTTCTTGACATCAAATTTAACATTAACGTTCAAAATAACATCTCTCACAAGCACATGAGGATCATTTCCCTTTAATTCGGCAGCCACTTGTTTTGGAGATCTTGCAGTTGAAAACCTACACGGTGATCCTTTATATAGAGGGATTTTATCAATAAACTTTGGTTCATATATTGAATTAATGAACTGGCTTTCAACCACTGCCTTGTCCAACTTAGGGTTTACATTTAAAATAGGGTTGGCTATAGGGTCATCCTGGGCAAAGCCATTTCTCATCAGATAGGTCTCCCAACTGTCACCTATGTTCGACAGATGATACACCAACAAAATTTTAACAACTCCATGGTGGAACAAGCTCGAATTGATACTGTAACACCATGTTTCCCCCAGTCTGTAAAAATAACTATATTGGCCAAAAACTATGGCAAACTCAAAGATGTAAATGTTTGATTTGGCAGACCTTTGTATAAAAGGTCGATGAATGAAAATTATATGATGACTATGTGTCGCATGATTGTTGGGAGGGGGATGTGTTGAAGGAGACCATGATGGTTGATGAGAGGTGGTGGAAGGGGCCAGGAATAGCTGTGTTAACTTCCACCGAACTGAAACCGTATTGGTTTGTACATGCTCGGAAACCAAAGCTCACTCTCAAACCTCTGAATGAATTACCCACCCGGATGGTAGGTGTGGAGGCTCCCTAAGAGTAAATGAGGGAATGGGGGCAAACCGCCCATCTGTAGAAGCTCTCAGACCTGACCATCGAACATGGAAATTTGTGCCATGTGCAACCTCACAGGAAAAAGGCAAGGAAAGAAGTGTGGAAGGGGGGGGAGGGGGGAGAGCAGAGGACGCGCGACAGGAATCGCGGAAGGAGAACCAGAAGAACTCCGGAAAATACAGTGAGTCATGTGTAGAGGAGAAGGAGAGTAACCTTCGTCCTCGAATTCTGACGAGCGGGAAGTAGGAGACTGAGTCTCAAGCATCGTGGTCCAGCTCAGGGGTGGCTAGTGGTAAATCTGATTGGAATCACTGAGCCTACGGTTGGGTGGAAACGAGCACCCCTCTCAACAGTCACGTCAGACCTAGTGTTTTTTTGATAAGTGTTTATATCTCATGTCTTGAATTGAATATAATGGACACATGCTCATGTTTGTGCACTCATAAATGATTTATGTATATCAGTGTTTGCCTGGTGTTTTGACTAGAAATAATGGATGCATGCTCATACATATATGACCATAATCGGTTTATGTAGAGAATGAATAAGTTTAGATTGTGAGCCTGTTCCCTTGAGATTTGTCCCATGTATTTGACTCACGCTATTCCCTGGTTTGATTTTCCCGAAGGCACCTCCTCCTGGGAAGTTCCCTCACCTTCCAGAGTCGGCGTGAGTTCCTTTAAAGGTATATCGTTTTAGAAACCATACGAGATTACCTCACCCCTATCACAGAGTTCATAGCTCGGTAAATTAAGAAGGCCTTTTAGTCAGGTCACCCAGCCTGGGGATGTTTACCCAAGAACCCGTTGAAGGATTTTGTAGTCTAAGTTTGGAAGCCTTGTACCCGAGAGAATGGTTTCCTCAGGTTTCGGTGTTTCAAAGTTCGGCTCCCGGGAACTCAAGTGTTAGACCTCCTGTCTTCACATATCGCGAAATCTCGATTTGCGAAACCCCGAAATGAGTTGAGCAGAGTGGAAAGGCTTCAGAGTTTCGGCTTCTGGGAACTCATGTGAGAGACCTCATGTCTTCACATATCGTGAAATCCCAATTTGTGAAACCCCGAAATGAGTTGAACAGAGTGGATAGGCTTTGGAGTTTCGGCTCTCAAGAACACAAGTGCGAGACCTCCTGTCTTCACATATCGTGAAATACCAATTTGCGAAACCCCGAAATGAGCTCAGCAGAGTGGATAGGCTTTAGAGTTTCGGCTCCCGGGAACTCATGTGCGAGACCTCATGTCTTCACATATCGCGAAATCCCGATTTGCGAAACCCCGAAATGAGCTGAGCAGAGTGGATAGGCTTCAGAGTTTCAGCTCCCAGGAACACAAGTGCGAGACCTCCTATTTTCGCATATCGCAAAACCCTGACTTGCGAAACCCTGAAATGAGCTTAGTAGATATATGGGTTTCTGCGTTTTGGCACCCGGGGAACCGAAGGGTATGAACCCCTCATCTTTCGATATGCAAAACCCTGAGAAGTAGAGTGTCGGGATATAATTCGAGCCATTGATCAATTCAATGATCGGTTAGACCCTTCTTTTTGGGTTTCGACACCTCGAAAGACAAAGAACAGGGGAACACTTGCATCGCGATTCCCCGAATCGTGAAAGACGAAAGCGCCTTTCTGGTAAGTCCAGTGGTTATAGCCAATGATCACATGGGGAAGGATAAGGGAAGGTAGGGTCTGCACCAGGCCCATAGAAACTCGGGGATTATGTTCCCCGATAAAGAAGGAAGAAAAAAAAAAGGGCGAAAAGTCTTAGTTACCGTAGTGGGTGTGTGACAAATTCGTATCAGAGCATGGTTACAACACTTGGCCTACTTGGGCTCATGAATGGATTGCACAAAGACTTCGTTCGAAGTACTCTTAATAGGAGTAACCCTCTATCTTAACCCCCTTAATCACAAGTCGAAGTGAAGAATGAAAACTCCTATTGTGTGTGTGCATGTGAAAAATATGAATTATGTACTGGTTATGAATGAATATAAATATTGACTAACAACAAGCGTTTTTCTTTTGCACATGAGAGGGAGATCAACCGCGGGAAATTTCAGACGCATAAAATGGTGACTCACCATGAAGTGGGGGATGGCTCCCACAATAGAGACAAAGAGTCTGACGAAAGGAGGGCGATAGGGACCCCTCCAGATCTAGCTGAGACTGTGAGGAGCCTCATGGTCGAACTACAGAACTAAAAATCCGACAACGAGAGGATGATAAAAGAGGAAGAGAAGCAAACAAAAATTAATGTAGTCTTACTGCATATTTTATCCGACATACAAAGACAATTGCAACATGAACCTAACACCAGTCACGCAGACCGATGACAGACAAAGAAAAGTCGAAGTCCACCTAAGATACAGAAACGTGGTCTCTTAAGTGGCCACACTGGGAAGAGCACCTCGAGAAAATTCCACCCCAGAAATAAGGGACAAGCATTGGATGATTCCTCTGGAAAGGAAGCAGGTGACTCGAAGGGATCTTCTAGCAACAGGACTCGTTCCTATTCCCGAAGAAAATGAAAGAAGCGGAAGCATTCCAGGAGCCATAATCTCTAAGAATTCAGGAAGGTCAAACCACTCTCTTTCGACGGTGAAATAAAGAAGGGAGAGGAAGCAGAGGCCTGGCTTCTTGGACTAAAGAATTATTCAAGATTCCATGACTTCTCAGAAAATTTGAAGGCCCGAGTGTCCACCTTCAACTTGAATGGAAAGGCTTCCATCTGGTGGGAAGACCTTAAGAATGTAAAAGGGATTCACGAAGAGGGCCTGTCTTGGGAACGGTTTGAGAGATACTTCAGGAAGAAGTATCTTTTGAAAAAGTATTTCGACGGAAAGACTAAATAATTCTATGAACTCAAGCTGGGGAAAATCACCATAGAGGAATATGTCAGCAGATTCCTCAAGTTGTTGAGGTCTGTACCCTATATAAAAGCAGAAAAGGCAAAGGTGCAACGGTTCATCAACGGACTACCTAAGGACTATCATAACAGGATTGAGTTTGATGAGCCAAATACTCTAGAAGACACTATCTGAAAGGAAAGATATTGTTATGAACAGCTTGGGCATCAGACAGAACCTCTTGAAGGCTGGAAGCAGAAGAATAGTTTGGGATTGCAGAAAAAGGGGTTTAAATCTCTAAGATTTAAAAATTATAAAAAGGACTCAAGGATGAGATTTCCAACCCGAAGTGTACACCAGCAGAATTTCCCCTCCCAGAGTGGAAATAAACCTTTTGGATCTACCCCAGGAAGGTTTGATAACCCAAAGAAAGAACCCTTGAAATGTTGGGGTTGTGGACAAGATCATCTACTGAGAGACTTCCCACACCGACAACAGAACAGTCAGAGAATTTACAATGTTCAAGAAGCTACCACAGTCAATGATGTGGCCAGGAGTGTGCCGCAAATCTATGCCGCCTTGGATAATAAACAAGCTGACCACCAAGCTTCAGTGGTGGAGATGGAAGGTATGATCACCAACCATCTAGTGTCTATTCTAATTGACCCTGGTTCAAATTTGAGTTATATAGCACCTAAGTTTGTTGATAAATGTAAATTACAACCACATAAACACGCCAAGCCATGGTTAGTACAGTTAGCCATTGGCACCAAAAGAAAGGTAGCGGAGGTCATACCAGCTTGCCAATTCACTATGGGTGAATTCCCCACCCAAGCAATCCTTACCCTAGGATCATATGACCCGTTGATTGGTATGGATTGGCTAACCACATATAAATCTAGACTGGACTATTACCATAAAACCTTAGAATGTATAAGTGAAGAAGGAAGAAGGATAACCCTTCAAGGGATCCAAAAACCTATCTCGATGAGACGACTATCAACCCTTCAAATGACAAAGTATTGTAGAAAGGGATGTCCACTATATGCTATACAGGTGTTGAAATCAGTTGAAGATGACAAACCAATCCTCGAAGACCACCCCACACTAAGAGAATATAGAGATGTATTTCTGGAAGAGGTACCGGGTTTACCTCCAAGAAGGGACATCGACTTCTCGATAGAACTTGCACTGAGAGAGGTGCCAGTGTCTAGGACACCCTACAGGATGAGCACACTTGAGCTAGTTGAGCTTAAATTACAATTGAAAGAAATGATGGACAAAGGCTATATCCGGCCCAGCGTGTCTCCTTGGGGAGCACCAGTCTTATTTGTGAAAAAGAAAGACGGTACCCTCCGACTGTGCGTAGATTACAGACAACTCAATAAGGCAACCATAAAGAACAAGTACCCCTTACCCAGGATCGATGACTTGTTCGATCAATTGAGAGGTGCTTCCATATTCTCAAAGATTGACTTGAGATCTGGATACCATCAAGTCCGAATCAAGGGTGAAGACATCCACAAAACTACCTTCAGGACGAGATATGGTCACTATGAGTTTGTGGTAGTACCATTTGGATTAACCAATACCCCTGCCACTTTATGTGCTTGATGAACAATGTTCTCAGCAAATTCCTAGACAAATTTGTACTGGTTTTTATTGACGATATATTAATTTATTCCAAGAATAGAGAGGAAAATTGAGGAACATCTTAGGCTTGTACTTCAAGTGCTAAGAGAACATCATCTATGTTCCAAATTTAGCAAGTGAAACTTTTTCCAGAAGAAAATACATTACTTGGGCCATGTCATATCTGAAGAAGGAGTAGCAGTAGACCCTGACAAGATCAGGTCTATCATGGAATGGCCTACCCCAAAGGACGTTTCAGATATCAAGTCCTTTATGGGCTTAGCAGGATACTATAGGATATTTATAAAATGATTCTCCAGGATTGGTTGTTCAATCACTGCTCTCCAGAAGAAGGAAGCTAAATTCACCTGGACACAAAAATGTGAAGAAAGATTTCAAACCCTAAAACATCTACTGACCCACGCACCCGTGTTGAAGATCGTTGATCCCGAAGCTGACTTCCTCATGTGCACAGATGCCTGCAAGGAAGGGCTCAGAGTAGTCTTTATGCAAGGCGGAAGTGTTGTCTGCTATGAATCCCGAAAATTGAATGATCACGAAGTCAACTATGTGACCCATGATCTAGAGCTAGCCGCCATAGTGCACGCCTTAAAAATGTGGAGGCATTACCTCCTGGGAAGGAAATTCGTACT
Organism: Picea engelmannii; assembly: GCA_009831015.1. Classification (NCBI taxonomy): domain Eukaryota; kingdom Viridiplantae; phylum Streptophyta; class Pinopsida; order Pinales; family Pinaceae; genus Picea; species Picea engelmannii. Next base: position 1,564,190 of record ML776585.1, on the reverse strand, counting down.
TATGACAAATCACCATGGATTATGATATCTGTTTGACCAACCAAAGCTCAATTCCAGACAAGCTAGGTGGATGGCCCTCCTTAGCGAGTTTGACTTTGAAATCAAACATATTAAAGGAAAGGAAAATAAGGTGGTTGATGCCCTAAGTAGAAGTATGAAAACAATTCACCTGGCAGCGGTGAGCACCTGTGAGACGAATGTCAAGGAAAGAGGCAGGAATGCACAAGAAACAGACACATTCTTCCAGACCGTTACCTCATACCTAGAGCAAGAACCCATAGGGATAAAGTATGAAGGCTACCATATGATAGATGGAGGTCTGCTAACTTACAGAAACAGATTGTATATTCCAGATTGTGATGACTTGAAGAGGTTCATAATGGATGAACTACATAAAAGAACCTATACTGGTCACCCAGGATACCAGAAGATGATCATGGCCACCAGGAAACAATTCTATTGGTCGGGATTGAAGAAAGACATAGCTGAATAATTATCCAAATGCATAGAGTGCCAATAGGTTAAAGTAGAACACTGACACCCAGCAGGATTATTACAACCTCTACCAATTTTGGAATGGAAATGGGAAACCATCTCCATGGATTTCATCACCGGATTACCAACCTCGACCAAACAGAATGACACCATCATGGTAGTGGTGGATAAATTGAGCAAGTCCGCTCATTTTATCCCCGTCAAGTCGACTTGCAAGGCGATAGACATCGCCCATGTATTCATGAAGGAGATATTCAGACTACATGGTATGCCTAAAGAGATCGTGTCTGACAGAGACACGAAATTTACTTCCAACTTTTGGAAATCCTTGATGGGGGGTCTAGAGACCAAATTGTTGTTTATCACAGCCTATCATCCTCAAACCGATGAACAGACATAAAGAGTCAACCAAATATTAGAAGACATGCTAAGGATGCATGTAATTCATCAACCCAAAAAGTGGGAAGACTACCTGCCACTGGTGGAATTCGCCTACAAAAACGGCTACCAAGAATCCCTGAAGATGAGTCCTTTTGAAGTCCTCTATGGTAGGTCGTGCAACACTCCAGTCAGTTGGAGTAACCCCGTAAACAGAGTTACTATTGGACCCGACATGCTGAAGGAAATGGAACAACAAGTGACTCAGATAAAACAAAATTTAAAGGTCGCCCAGAATCGACAAAAACGTTACGCTAACCGAAAGAGAACTCCAAGAGAGTTCAGGGCAGGAGATCACGTATATATTAGAGTTAGACCCGGGAAGAGTTCCCTAAATATGGGAGCTTGTGCCAAGTTGGCACCTCAGTATTGTGGACCCTTTGAAGTTCTAGATAGAGTGGGACATGTAGCCTATAGGCTAGCACTTCCTCCCACAGTAAAAGCACATAATGTTTTCCATGTTTCATTATTGAAGAAATA
>ML776585.1:1529525-1562727 GCA_009831015.1 Picea engelmannii | reverse complement strand
TAATCATATAATTGACTGGTTTGTGATCTAGGTGGAACCGGAGGGATAATTCCTACCAGAACCTCAATGCATATTGGACAGAAAGGAAACCCCACTCAGGAACCGAACCATTGCACAGGTCAAGGTGCAGTGGAAACATTTTGTCCCAGATGAGGCGACACGGGAAATGGAAGATGCAATGAAACAGGGATATTCAATTTTGTTTACTTCCGTACATACATGTCATGTTGATATATAGAACATCGGGGACAATGTTCCTTTAAGGGGGAGGGATTTGTAACACCTGTTTCCCCCAGTCTATAAAAATAACTATATTGGCCAAAAACTATGGCAAACTCAAAGATGTAAATGTTTGATTTGACAGACCTTTGTATAAAAGGTCGATGAATGAAAATTGTATCATGAATATGTGTCGCATGATTGCTGGGAGGGGGATGTGCTGAAAGGGAACACAATGGTTGATGAGAGGTGGTGGAAGGGGCCGGGAATTGCTGCGTTAACTTCCACCGAACTGAAACAGTACTGGTTTGTACATGCTTGGAAACCAAAGCTCACTCTCAAACCCCTGAATGAATTACCTTCCTGTATGGTAGGTGTGGAGGCTCCTCAAGAGTAAATGAGGGGATGGGGGTGAACCTCCCATCCATAGAAGCTCTCAGACCTGACCATCGGACTGGGAAATTCGTGCCACACGCAACCTCACAGGAAAAAGGCAAGGAAAGAAGTGTGGAAGGGGGGGGGAGAGTAGAGGATGCGCAACAGGAATCATGGAAGGAGAACCAGAAGAACTTCAGAAAATACAGTGAGTCATGTGAAAAGGAGAAGGAGAGTAACCTTCGTCCTCAACTTTCAATGAGCAAGAAGTAGGAGACTAAGTCTCAAGCATTGTGGTCCAGCTCGGGGGTGGCTAGTAGTAAATCCGATTGGAATCACTGAGCCTACGGTTGGGTGGAAACGATCAGCCCTCTCAGCAGTCGCGTCACACATGGTGTTCTTCTGATAAGTGTTTATATCTCGTGTCTTGAATTGAATATAATGGACGCATGCTCATGTTTGTACACTCATAAATGATTTCTGTATATCAGTGTTTGCCTGGTGTTTTGACTAGAAATAATGGATGCATGATCGTACATATATGACCATAATCGGTTTATGTAGAGAATGAATAAGTTCATATTATGAGCTTGTTCCCTTCAGATTTGTCCCATGTATTTGAATCACGCTATGCCCTAGTTTTATTTTCCCAAAGGCACCTCCTCCCGGGAAGTTCCCTCACCTTCCAAAGCCAGTATGAGTTCCTTTAAAGGTCTACCGTTTTAGAAACCATACGAGCTTACCTCACCCCTGTCACAGAGTTCATAGCTCGGTAAACTAAGAAAGCCTTTTAGGTAGGTCACCCAGCCTGGGGATGTTTACCCAAGAACCCATTGAAGGATTTTGTAGTCTAAGTTTGGAAGCCTTGTACCCGAGAGAATGGTTTCCTCAGGTTTCGACATTTCGGAGTTCGGCTTCCGGGAACTCAAGTGCGAGACCTCCTGTCTTCACATATCGCGAAATCCCAATTTGCGAAATCCCGAAATGAGCTGAGCAGAGTGGATAGGCTTCGGAGTTTCGGCTCCCAGGAACTCATGTGCGAGACCTCCTATCTTCACATATCACGAAATCTCGATTTGCGAAACCCTGAAATGAGTTGAACAGAGTGGATAGGCTTCGGAGTTTCATCTCCTGGGAACACAAGTGTGAGACCTACTGTCTTCACATATCGTGAAATCCTGATTTGCGAAACCCCGAAAAGAGCTGAGCAGAGTGGATAGGCTTCGGAGTTTCAGCTCCCGGGAACTCATGTGAGAGACCTCTTGTCTTCACATATCGCGAAATCCCGATTTGCGAAACCCCGAAATGAGATAAGAAGAGTGGATAGGCTTCAGAGTTTCGCCTCCCGGGAACACAAGTGTGAGACCTCCTGTTTTCGCATATCGCGAAACCCTGACTTGTGAAACCCTGAAATGAGCTTAGTAGATATATGGGTTTCGGCGTTTCGGCACTCGGGGCACCGAAGGGTATGAACCCCTCGTCTTCTGGTATGTGAAACCCTGAGAGGTAGAGTGCCAGGATATAATCCGAGCCATTGATCAATTCGACGATCGGTTAGACCCTTCTTTTTGGGTTTCGGCACCTCAAAAGACAGAGAACAGGGGAACGCTTGCATCGCGATTCCCCGAATCGTGAAAGCCGAAAGCGCCTTTCTGGAAAGGCCATTGGTCATAGCCAACAATCACATGGGGAAGGATAAGGGAAGGTAGGGTCTGCACCAGGCCCATAGAAACTCGGGGATTTTGTTCCCCGATAAAGAAGGAAGAAAAGAAAAAGGGTGAAAAGTCTTAGTTATCGTAGTTGGTGTGTGATAGATACCCTGTCGCTTGTAAGCCTTGGACATCTTGTAGAGACTCATCAATAGGTAAAAGGGAAAATATAACTCGAAACCTATGAAATTCATAAGAAAGAGGATATGGTATAGAAAAACCAGACCGTATCGACCTTCGCACGTAACAAATTTCTTCAGAATTAACAGTAAACTATGCCATCTAGCTTTTAATAGAGCGATAGGAATTCCTTTTATACATTAAATGGTTTTATGGGAGGTCATAAACAAACTCCACGGGACCTCTTCTATTCTGGCATTTTTAAACCACCTCTCGCCCTTTGATGGGAGCCATGTTTCTTTTCTCACGAAATCCTCTATCAATTCTAATTGTATGTCTCCAATCTTAGCTCTGAAAACGTCAAAGGTTTGTGCGAAATATTTTTCAACCTGGAGATTATAACCCTCAAAATTCTTGAGGAATATATCCCAGCCATGATCCTTTAGGTCATCAATAGTGTCTTCATGGTATAGTAAGGCCTGGCATCCGTTCGGATCTATACGAACAACGGGTGCCATGACCACTGTAACAAGGATGCAACATAAATCACTCAGAATAGCTTTAGATTCCCAACGTGTGAGCAACAGAAACAAGTCTGAACGGAGAGTGGAAGCATGAAAATAGCAGATCCTGGGGGTTATCATAACTCAGATAGTGAGAACGAAAACCAGAGGGTTCATTGAATTCCTTACCATCTCTCGCAATGAGTGTCAAAACCTACAGAGTACAAAACCCTATGCAGATAATGAATAGCTTCATTAATGTTTTGAGCCAGCAAGGTAAGGTGAAAACGCAAGTACAGTAGGTTTGTACTCATTCGCATGAATGTTGATATGACCATTGAACTCATGAGAAGAATATCAAAAATTAACCAAGGTTCTTCATGTATCAAAAGAATTTGACAATGAACTATCAAACTACTCAATTCATAACAACCATATTAAAACAAAAATTTGATAATGGATTAATCAACCATTTCATAAGATTTGAATTTTAATTACATATGGGTGGGTTTTAAAAAGATATTTCTAAGGCACAAAATTATTAATCCAAGCCAAGTTTTATGTTTAATTCATGCTTACAGTCATGAATTAAAAATAAAACAAATGAAAATGCAAACAATAAAGATTAATAAGGTAAGCTTTAATCAAACAATCATTTCGAAACTTAGAAAAATGTTTACAAATGTGAGGTGATGGCAACTACAGAAAGTGTAATTTATTTCGAAAGTGTTAAATATCAAAAAATTGTGTGTGGCTTCCAAAAAATGTATGATCAATAACCAAACCATTATTATTTTAATTGATTTAGGAGCTAGTCATAGTTATATAGATCCTAAGATGGTGGAAAGTTTGCATTTTCCAAGAAGCAAGCATGGAAAATCTTGGTTGGTGTCGCTGGCTACCAGAGCCAAAAGAAAATTTAATGAGATGGTTAAGTCATGTCTTATGGACATGAATAGACTGAACAATAGGGCAGATTTGAACATCTTGCCTTTAGGTTCCTATGACTGTCTAATTGGGATGGATTGGTTGGACAAACATCATGCTATCCTAGACTGTCATACCAAGACATTTACTTGCTTGGATGAGGAAGGTAGCCTAAGGAGAGTGTAGGGAATTACCAGGGCCGTATCCATCAGATAAATTTCAGCATTGCAGCTGAAGAGATGTTATAAAAAAGGGTGTCAAATATTTGCAGTCCATATGGAGGAGACACCTAAAGATAAGGTGCCAAATTTGGAAGAGCATGCAGTCCTGGAGGAGTTTGAAGATGTGTTCAAGGAGGTACCAAGACTACCCCCAAAGAGAGATATCGATTTCTCTATAAATTTAATGCCTGGAGCAACTCCAGTGTCAAAGACTCCTTACAGAATGAGTACACTAGAGCTGAAGGAGTTGCAAATGCAGCTTGAAGAACTTATGAAGAAGGGGTATATACACCCAAGTGTGTCAACTTGGGGTGCTCCAGTATTTTTCGTGAAGAAGAAATATGGGGCATCAATATTGTGCATTGATTTCAGACAGTTGAATAAGGTGACTGTAAAGAACAAGTATCCTCTGCCAAGGATTGATGACCTCTTTGATCAATTGAAGGATGCAAAGATATTTTCAAATATAGATCTCAAGTCAGGATACCATCAGGTAAGGATTAAAGAGGAATATATCGGCAATACCGCCTTCAGGACAAGGTATGGTCATTATGAGTTCACAGTGGTGCCATTTGGGTTGTCAAATGCAGCAGTTGTTTTCATGTGCTTAGTGAATGGTGTTTTCCGTGAATATTTAGACAAGTTTTTCATTGTCTTTTTGGATGAAATTCTTATATATTCTAAGTCAGAAGAAGAGTATGAGCATCATTTGAGGATGGTGTTGCAAGTATTAAGTGAGCATCAGTTGTATGCCAAATTGAGCAAGTGCTCATTTTATCATAAGCAAGTTCATTATTTGGGACATATCATTTCAAAGGATGGGATAGCAGTGGATCTTGAGAAGATAGAAGCCATTAGAGAATGGTCAGTTCCAAGGAATGTGACAAAGGTCAGATCATTCATGGGCCTTGCAGGCTACTATAGGAGATGCATTGAAGGATTCTCAAAGATTGCTCACCCAATCACTTCCTTACAAAAGAAGGGTCTGAAGCTTCAATGGACATTGGATTGTGAAAACAGTTTCCAACACTTGAAACAATTATCATCAAGTGTTCCAATACTAAGGATTGCAGACCCAAATGAAGACTTCATTGTATGCACAGATGCATGTAAAGGACTTGGTGGAGTCCTCAGTCAAAATGAGTTTGTTATATGTTATGAATCGGGGAAGTTAAAGGAGCATGAAAGACACTATGCCACTCATTATTTGAAGTTGGCATCCATAGTGCATGCCTTGAGGAAATGGAGACACTACCTTATGGGGAAAAGGTTTGAGCTAAGAACATACCATAATGGTCTGAAATATTTATTTGATCAGCAAACTCTAAATGCTAGGCAAAGCAGATGGTTAGAATTTCTAAGTGAATATGACTTTGATATAGAGCATATCAAGGGGAAAGAGAACAAAGTGGATGATGCACTCAGCAAAAGAGTGCATGAATTTCATGCTACAACCATTAGCATGTACCAATCAGATTTGAAGGACAAAATTTTAGAGTCTTCAAAATTAGATTTGCAATACAAGGAATTAGTGGCAAAATTACAACAAGGTAATTTGCAGCAGAAAATTGAAGAATACAAGCTAGATAATGATGAAATTCTCATGTACAAGGGAATTATTTATGTACCAAATTCCCAGGAATTGAAAAATATGATATTAAGGGAAATGCATAATGTACCTTATGCTGGGCACCCAGGTTATCAGAAAACTATTGCAGCTATCAAGGGCCAATATTATTGGCCAGGCATGAAGAAAGAAGTTGCAGATTTTATTGCCAAATGTTTGGAATTTCAAAAGGTAAAGGCTGAGCATAGACACCCAACTAGTTTGCTACAGCCATTACCCATTCCTGAGTGGCAGTGGGAAGTTGTAACCATGGATTTCATCACCAAACTTCCTAGAACAAGCAAGCAACATGATTCTATCATGGTAGTGGTGGATACGCTTACTAAAGTTGCCCATTTTATTCCAATTAAGCTCACTCACATGGCAGCCAACATTGTTGACGTTTATATGAGAGAAATTGCTCGATTGCAATATGGCATCCCAAAGACAAATGTGTCTAACAAAGATCCAAAATTTACCTCAAAATTTTGGAAAGGACTATTTAATGGATTTGGAACAAATTTGAATTTTAGTACAGCTTATCATCCAAAATCAGATGGACAAACAGAGAGGGTGAATCAAGTGATTGAAGATATGTTCAGGATGTATGTGATGGATAAACCATCAAAATGGAAAGACTACCTACACTTGATAGAGTTTGCTTATAACAATGGGTACCAAACATCACTAAATATGATCCCATTTGAGACACTTTATGGCAGAAAGTGCAACACACCAGTAAGCTAGCATAACCAAGCAGATAGAGGAGTGGTTGGGCCAAATTTGTTTAGGGAAATGGAGGAGCAAATGATAAAAATAAATAAAAATTTAGAGGCTTCCCAAGATAGGTAGAAAAACTATGTTGATAAGGGCAGAACTCACAGGGAATTTAAAGTGGCAGACCATGTATTTTTGAAAGTGAAAGCCAACAGAAGTTCCCTAAAGTTGGGAGATTTTTCAAAGTTGGTAGCTCTCTATTGTGGGCCATTTGAAATCCTAGAGATGATTGGTCTAGTAGCTTATATGATTGCATTGTCTGCATCTATGTCTGTTCATAATGTATTCCATGTATAATTGCTCAAGAAATATATACATGATGCTAATCATGTTATTGATTGGAATGTGATCCAGGTGGACCAAGAAGGTGCTTTCCAAGTGCATCTGGTACGCATTTTGGACTGAAAAATCAAATAGCTCTGGAATCGAGCCATAGGTATTTTAAAGGTTCAATGGACCTGATACGGTCTTAAGGACGCTACTTGGGAGTATGAGGATGCAATGCAGGCAGAATACCTGCATCTTTTTTAGGATTTTTGAAATTTTGTTGTGTATGAGTACATAATGCACTGAGGACAGTGCATAAATAAGGGGAGGGTATTGTAATATCCCTAGGCCGAACCCAACTATAATGTAAATGAAAATGTACTTAAGTTGGTGAGTTGTTTGATATCATTTTTTGTATGCACCTTTCATGGCATAGTGGGCGCATGTACTGTGCATTTAAATGAGGAAGTGTGCATATTCCGGGATACCGTGCGCAACAAATTAAGTGCACGTGATTTTGAGGCCAAGGAGCCTTTGTGTATATGTTGTGTTTTATAGGCTAGTGAGCCAGTTTTGTGATTATTAGGCCGAAGAGCCTAGATGTTAAAGGCTAGTGCACCTACTTTTGTATATGTCTCAGCATTAATATAAAATACATCGTTGCGTGCATACCGACCATGATAAAAGAGTATGGACGACTAAACTCCACTAGTTAAGGGAAAGGGGAGGCTAAAAGTTAAGGAAAAGGGATAAGCTAGGGAGCTTAAGCTAAAAAGGAATATTATATTAATATTTCTTAAATATAAAGTATGGATAATAATTTTATGCTAAGTTCAAAAGTTGGGGACAAGGGGGCCAAAGTAGCTCCCAACATGAAAAGTGTCAAGTTGGGGACATGCATACATATTGTTCAGACTTAGTGCATTTTCGGGCATTCTTTCCATGATTCCCCCATCATTCAGTCATCCAGTTAATCATCTAGGAGAATTCACAAACTCATTGAGCTATCTTTCGTACCTTCATGTCACTGTACCTGAACCTGTATCCATAGCCATACTTGTTTGTGTAGTTGGTTAGCTTGGGAGCTAGACTGAAGAAGTGGGTTGTCAGGCCCATGGAATATTGAAGAGGCGAGTTGTCAGGCCCATGAGAAATTCCTCTCTCGGTGAGAGAATTGTTGGGAATTGATTTCTTGAAGGTGTTAAACTGCAGCTACAGGGCTCTGAGACTTCATGTCCGACCTGTTGTTGAAGCCTGGAAAGGAAATTGGGTAGCCGAAGGACTGCTAAGCAGAGAAGGGGCACACTTTCTGCAGTGGGACAGGAATGTGGGGAATGAGGGACTATAGGTTGTTATTTTGAGTGGGCAGCTATGACAGAGTCTTTCCTATTGTCTATGACATGTTAACCTAGTTAGGAATCCCCTTACCCGAGTGGAATTTAGTCCCAGCTCGGGGGTGACCCACTCCTGAGAGTGATTAGCAGTGTGGTCTAAGGCTGGGAGGTTTGTGGAAGGTCTACATGCATTTGGTGATATTATTACCAAGATAAGTTTCAATTGTGTGATAAATTTACATGTTGCATTATTATTTACGTGTTTATTTTTATGGGTTTATCCTATGTATGTGTATAACTGCCTTTATATTTATGGGTATTGCATGTATATGTTTATTGTTATTTCAATATGAATCTGTGCATTTACAGAACGTATTTGTTTGTTTACGTTTTATATATAAATTTCCCCAAGAGTTTTGTTTGTATATGTTTTAATTGCATGCAGTTTGAAAAATTTAAGTGGCATAGCTTAGTTGGATGCTAGGTATGTTACAATATGTTCCATGGAGAGAACAAAAAAAATGTTCTCTCGTGTAGCATGCCTCGATGTGGGTGGCCAGGGATGTTACAGTATGAGAAAGAGTTTTGATGAGATACTAATAGAGTAAAGAAAGTGAAGCATATTGTAAATGATTCTACATAGAAAGGGAAACATATTGTAAAGGATTATGCAGAGAGAGGGATACATATTGTAAAGAACTATAAAAGACCATATTGTATGATAGCTTCACATTAAGCTTGGAAAAAATTGTAATTTTTATTGTAATCTTCATAGTATAAGAGGATGAAAGGAACAATCCTTCATTATTGGTTTTCCCATATGGGTTTCAGGGGTAAATATTTGTGTTCCATTGTGTGGTTTTTCTATAGTAGTCTATTTGATCTGTCATAATAGTTAAAGCTCCAAATGGTGTGTTTGTATTTATGTTAAAGCACTAAAAATACAAAAAGATAGTCATACAGTGGATAATACATTCATTGTAGTTGCTTTAATCTTAGACATGTTTTGTTGAGTTAATTATTGGAATATCCAAGGCAGGTTTACATAGCACCATCAATTTTATAATTTTGGTGCATTCGCTAAGATGGCTCGATAGGGATATGTTGTGTTGATGGATAAATCCTCCATATATGATGATTGACATTATCATGGGCAACATTGGGAGGTGTAATAACCTATGGCATCATGATATAGGTCTTTAGTGGTTTCTTGGGAAACCTAATGCCTTATTTGATTAGGATGGGAAAGAGAGGGTGCATTGCCAACATAGGACACAAGTTAGGTGACAACTACTCAAACACAAAGTTGGTTTCCTCTAGCCCATGAGGTAGTGAGGTTCGAGACATGGAGGGAATAGTCAAGGAATAAGTCATATTGGAAGTGCCCCAACTTAGTGTTGTACGGATATTTTTCATACTCCAAAGTAGTTTGGAAACAATTTTGTGCAAGGGAAAGGGTTTTAAATCCAAATGGAAAAGAAAACTTAGCCAAATGTTGCTAGTAAAATTGGTACCAACATTTCTTAACATGATGTCATGTATAGTAGAGAAGGACTAGGCATCAAGTTCCAAATAGTAGAATCATGTTACCATAGTGGGGTAGGGAAAGGACTTTATAAATGATGTTGAGGGAGAAATGAGTGAAGAGATATGTAAACTACTAGTTGTTGTCCCAAAAAAGGCATCCACTACACATCTAACAAATTGTTCTAAGACTTTGAAATTTGGGATTTTCAAATCCTTAAGGAGGTTATTTCACTCCATAATTTGATATGGATTAGCTTGGATATCGTTGGTTCCTAACTGCATAATTTATATCTCCCCTTAGTCACATAGGGTAAGTGTAATTGGGTAATTCACACTTCCAGTTATATAGTATGTTCAAGGTCATTTTGTTTATCCCATTTTCCATGGAAATTAGTAAAAAGTGGTAGTTGCAGCACTGGTAGTGCAAGTTAGTACACTAAGGACAATAATGAAACACTTGAATCTATGTACTAGACAATGAACTAACTAAGATAATTCAAAAAATGATTTTTTTCAGTGGTCAATGTATGCTTAACAAAGTGTTAGTTACTAGAATTCGAAGACTACGTGCTAGAAGATAAGTTGAACAAGGTGCAGGATAAATGTTGAGAAACAATGTGAAATCCCTAGATTTCATGTAGGATATAAATAACAAAGTGTCAATATATAGTTGTATAGGCAACTAAGAAACAACATAGATATAATATCTTGGAAGAAACATTTGCACAAGAAAATAGGTGGTGCTTAGATGTGAAGGATTGCGATGAGATAATACCATAACTATGCACATGCAAACAATTCTTTTGACAAACTTGGTGGAAAGCATTTCCTTCCCTTGCTTGGGAAAATTACAATGAAATGTATGCAAATTGTAAACCTTGAAAAAACCCCTTGGATAAGGTGTCGTGACTTGGGAGAATCTACTTTTCCAAATTTCCTAAAATATGTACTTCAGACCATCTACAAGAAGACATGCTTATAGAGGAAAGACTACTTACTTGCACAGGTGGGATGGTCTACAAGGGGAAAAACATGTCTCTCAAGATTTCAACCTTGATTGGAGGTATGAAACACCCCTTTTTTTACCATCAAATGATGAACTCATCAATCAACCCTTGATTGTTTGGTTTAACATGAAAAGATATCGTGAGAAAGGTGGTAAGGAGTGGGTGTTTGTCAGCAAGAAAACCAAGTTGAGGTGATAGCATGGGTATTTATAGAACTAATAAGATTATAGGGATAGTTGATGACCTAATATGGAATACACATAGCCTAGATATTTCCGACACCTAGATACGGAACTTCAAGCTTCTCTTGGTCACATAAAATAACTATAATTGGGTGATTGACATCACTCATTGCATAGGAAGTTCAATATGTTATTTTATTTGCATCAATTTCCATGGAAATGGATAAAAGTTAATAATCACAATGTTAACCATGATGAATGCCAATATGATGAGGACCATAACAAAACACCATAATTTGTATGCTCAAAGTTGAACTAATGGTTCGAAGCCAAAAAATTAGAATGCACAATAGTTTTTATAATATCAAATTACTATTATATGTAGATGTTGTTTATTGTCTCTCCAAACTTGCTTTCTGTGTGGCTCCCCCAAGGCCCTACCATGAAATATTCACAAACAAATTATGTATTGGAACTGTGAACCTTTGGAACCTTCAATAATTTAATATGTGCACAGGGGAATTGTTGGACCATGTTGCTATTAATGATCTACATCCATATGTTAGACCATGTTTCTTTGATTCATTACATATGTTCCTTCGACATCAACACCATCGTTGGTGAATTCACTAAATCATTTGAATTAACTTCTATTGATGAGGTAGGACAAGTTGCACTGCATGTAAATTCCTATGGCCGATATTTGAAATGTGAATTTTTTCATATGGTTTCTTCTAATAAAGGTTCATAACAATCTCACTTAGATACACCAACAACTGTTTATACACAACGAGGTTTCCTTTGTTTCTCTATCACCATAAAACGTTGTTATGAAACCTCCTTTATGAGTTCTCTTTCTTCATGGTAATGTGGTATATCACTACTAATATGGATTCACATAGTTTCCTTGGCATCTTTGGAGCTAAAAATGGTGGGTTTTGTCACTCTATCCATGGTCATTATTGTTCATTAAAATTATCAGCTTTCAGGAAATGTATACTCAAGGAGGACCTCACTTTCAAATATACTCTACTACAACCTCAATGTTTTCTACCAATCAACAATTGTAAGTTTTCAACATTTAAAATGAAACATGAATACAAATTCTTAAGAAAAATAGAAAGAACAATAATGGCACACACACATTGCATGGATATTTACCTTGGAAACTCTTAACTAAGAAAACCAACAAACCTTAGAGCCACATCTCTATATTCTTTATTATATTAACTTAATTGTTCATAATACAATATATATGTATTATGTGGCATCCAAAACCCTAATATGTTAACATGAATTAGATTACAACCCTAATCCCTTAATTGATATTAGATTACAATGGGTTGGAAAACCACAAAATATGCTAAAAAGAAAACCAAAAATGACCCAAAATTTTTGGTCAGGGTCTCTGCCCCAAGATACTCGAATAGGGGGGATATCTATCCTTCCTGACACATATGAACAAAATATGGGTATAGCCATGCAAAGAATATAAAACATTCCCAACGTTCTCCTACTTATTGTTTTCTTTGCAAACAAGGGGCATGAGTTTTACAATATCAATAATTCAGAGCAATGATGTCCATTGCTTCTCTACACCAAGAGAACTTCTCAGTACTAGCATATTTTTTAAATGAGTTTGAAACATTATTCAAAGTGTCAAGCTTCACCAACAACACATTCTTTTCTTCTACCATGTCTTTTACAAAGTGGTATTGGACATCAATATGCTTCATTTTAGAATGATAAGAAAGCTACTTTACCAGAAAGATTGCACTTTAACTGCCACAATCTAACATTACAAATTTTTTATACAAACCCGATTCCCAAACACAACATCTATAACCATACAACTTGTTGTACAAACTTAATACCCGAACACAATCTTTGTAATCATACAACTTGTTGTACAAACCAAATACCTTGACACAGTCTTTGTAACCATACAACTTATCTACTTGCATGAGGTGGCTGCCATAGATTCAATGTCTGTAGTTGAGAATGAAACTACAATATGTCTCTTTCTCATCCAACAAATTTCTCTTACAAATATGTTAAACACATAACCACTTGCAGATATTTTATGATCCATATCTCCAACCCAATCTGCATCAATAAATCCATGTACATCTAACACTCTAGCTAGTTTAGGTCTTCCTTGGTAGCAAATTGTATAATCTGTAGTGTCATGCAAATACATGAAAGCCCTCTTTACAATTTTCCAATGCTCCTTCCATGGTTTTGACATATACTTGCTCAAAACTCCCACTACATGGGCAATATTCGGTCTAGTATAGACCATTGCATACTTCAAATTGCCAATATCATTAGCATAAGAAACATTGGACATGTCCTATTCCTCTTCATGTGTCTTGGGACACTGATCTACAAATATATTTGCACCTACATGAATATGGACCTTGACCGATTTACATTCATGCATATTAAACCTTTGCAATACAAAATCAGCGATCTCCAAGTCTCTGCTCGAACTCATTCCCTCATCGCAGCTAATCTTGTTGGAAACCCAAAGTTTTATGCCAAATGAAAACCCCAAATTCCACCAAAGTGGAAACCCCAAGTTTCCAACTCGCACTGCAATCATTCAAAGCCTATGCAACTATTGACACTTCCCTCTGCATAAAGTTGTGTGCGACCAATTCGTTTGTTACATTGGAAAGACGCATCTTCCCCAACTTTGTTTGCAATGTCCAAGCTTCCATTGTCTTGCTACGATGATCACACTTTGTCCTACTATTGTTGTTGCCTCAACTGTTGTTGAAACCTCGTGTGATCAAAAAATGCATGGATATAATTCCTATTTTCTAATCCTCTGTTGAGGACAAGGTATTACTACTTAGTATCTCTCCTTGTTAATTTGGATCATATGCATATGTTATTTCACTATTTAATGAGGATTTTACAAGAAATACCATAGTTGCAAAACCACTATATTATTTTGATAGTTTTTCAAGTTGAAACACTACTTTATATAATCTTTCATCTAAACTTTTTTCAGTGAAAGAGGAAGTTTTCATCTCGCATGTTGAATAAAAAAATGTGCTAAGAAGAATTGGGAAAACAAATACCTACAACTTCAGATTTTTTAAGAAGGTTTAAAGTTCACTGTTAAAATTTATAATTTGATAAGGTTTTCATTATCATTATATGGATGGTTGATAAGGTTGGATATTTACAAACGTTCTAAGAACGTATTTCTGTAATTTCCATTATTTTTAAGAATACAAACTGCATTTTTTTCTTGTTTGGAAATTTTTTTCATTATTTAATGATATAATTTAAATTGACTAATACATTAAAATATACTTTATTTGCATTGTGATATATTTTATAATAATAATAATAATCAAGCATATATATTGAATAGATTGATATGTACATACTAAATAGAAAAGTAATATTACATCTTATGGTATATTACTAGATTATTTCTTGAAGAGAAAGAATTTGTAATTTATGCAACTTAGAGGAGATTAAAGACAAAGATTATTTATCTCTGCAAGGTTCCAGTGCTATGATCTTTGGTATATTTTCAATCCACCTGGTATGATTCTTCTTGGTTCAATAGAGTGGAGGTATTCACTCAATCATCATTTGGTATCTTTTTGTAGAGTCCACTGATTAGGATTTTAGTATTCCATTTCTATTTTTTGTGGAAGGGCACTGGAGAATCCTTTTCCATTCCCATTCTCAAGCATAGTGGTTCTGAAATTTGGGTTTCACATATTGTAATTATCGTGTTTTGGGTTTCCTATTTTGTAATTTTTTTGTGGTATTACCAATTGGACAATAATTCTAGTGGACTTTAGGAATTTCACCTTCAATCCAAACTTTCCCCTCAATGAAGAGATTTGGAGTTGGAAATTCTCTTGTGGATTTTTGACTTGGCTCATTCCTCCTCAACCTGTTTAAGTATGTCACTCTTTTTACATTTTGGAAAGGAATGTGTTAGCGATAAAAAACGCACTGGTATTTTGATGAGTATTTCTATCACTCTTCAAATGATTTATCGTTTTCTTCAATTTCTTTGCCAGTATCTTAACCTCCATAGTGTTCATCAAGCTCCTACTTGATTACTTTGCTCAAAAATCCTTTGTTTTTATGCCTCTAGACCTACAATACAAGATACAAATAACAAAATGTCATTCCATTATTTTTATGTCTTTTATACTTTGATAAATTTCCCTAAAGCAAAAGTGATGTGTCATTTAAGTGACTTAACCCTAGGTTATGTTACATACTATCCTAAGTCCAATCCTACCATTAAATCTAGTGCATGGACTAAAGTCTAAGGTTGAGGTCACATTAGAGTCCAAGCTCTAAATGTTAAATCACAATATACAACACAAAGATTAGTGCTCCTAGCTATGAATCTAGCCACATCACTCGTCAAATTTCAAGTTACATGTTCACTAGCCAAGACTTCATGTCCACATGTCAATCACAAACCACATGTTAATTTATATGACCAAGGCCATGAGTCAGCAACAAGTCATACCACACAACGCACAGGTCCAAGCCACAGATTCACCCATAGTCTCAAATCGCAGGCAGAAGCCACGAGTTAAACTTCAACTCAGCTACATATCGACACATCCAAGCCAAGTGCAAGTGTTGATTTCTACTCTCTCATCGAATGATTTATCCAGTAGTCAAACCCGTGTACTGAGAGTGTTGTCACATGTGAAGACTGCCCCTGGATATTCAACAAATTGATAGCAGTGTTTTCATTAGGGTTTCTAGATGACAGAAGGCTAATTTTGTTTATGATGAGGATAGCTGGGTATTTGAAACATTTGACAGGTTGAAGGCATTGGGCCGCATGGAAGAAGGGCCACAAGAAGAAATGAACCATGCATTAGAGATTGCAGATGCCATATGATTTTGCAGAGGTTTTAAACCCTTGTTTTCTTGGTTATCCACAAGATGCAGAGCCAAAACAATTAGCGTTCCTTTCAGCTCTGGGCATTACCTTAGGTATTTTCTTCATTTGTGATACAACAATGATACTATAGCTGAGTTTGGTGATGCCTGTTGTGCATCTTGGTGAAGTCATTTCTGACAGGGCTCATTTTGCTTTGATTTCAACTGTGAATCTTCATGACAAAGGGATGAGGCTTTATAATCCAGGGCTCAATTAGCATATTGGGAATTTATTGTTTCCCAACATTCAGTAGCACCTGAGGGAGTAATGGACATCATACAAGAAATGCCTCATGATGCTCATTCGATGGGTATGCTTATCCAGATGCCAATCCAACATTGAGGGGACAAGATCTTTACAATTTAATTCAAGACAAGCAGATTGCATGTGTCGTTGAATTTTCACAGATCTATTCATCTGGCACATGCTTGCTGCGATACAGGTAGAGATTTTATGGACAGAAGAATTCTCTGCATATTTTGAAAAATGATTGATATCACAGAGCGCACAGTGGTGTGAACTAATGGTGTTGAACTACCAAAGAGATCGGGCTCTAGCAGATCTAGAAAGGCATATGCAATGAGTATGGTATGAATCATGCAAATCTTCAGGGAATTCATACTATTCAAAGGGCATTGCACAATCATCGTGATCAGAAGTGATGAGAGTTATTTATCCTTTCAAAAATTGGATTACGAAGATCTAGATTGTTGCATATGTCAAAGGCAAAAGAAGATTGTGTTGTTTGCCAAAGTCATGGCGATCAATAGAATCATAGCCAGATCTAACCTCATCGCAGATTGAAAATTTGAACATCCAAGTTTTGAAGGTGACATTGTTGATCATTATCATCATGGCATGATCTTTGCTGAATCTATTTCTCTTGTCGAGTTGATGGCCTATAATTGGAAATCATCTTATGCAGCTACTAAAGAATCTAACACTCTATGCAAGATCATTGCTACTCTGCATAATTTTATTATCAAAGATAAAATAGAACTTTCACCATCTTAGAAGGCGAAATTATAACTAATTAGTTGTTGAAAAGCAGATCTTTCATCAGCTAATTAGCAAATCTTAAGGCGAAATAGCTGGTGAAACCTGAGACAGGCAGCGAAGGTGTATTTTTGCCCAGATCGAAGTTTTTATCAACCGAATCTCTTGAAAATGATTTCCAAAGATACATATTGAATTATAGTGTCAAATCCAAAATCCATATTTGATGTAAAGGAGGTTAGAAGAGGTGTTCAAGTTAATTTGGCACCTATTTTTGGGGCAATAAATCAGGGTTTTTTTTAAACTTGGCAAATTCGAATTTCATTTTCCTCAATAGATATCAAACAGCCTTGGAAGGCTTATCTGCACAGCACAGAGGTTCTACATGATCTGGAGACCATAGAATGGGGAATTGACCTCATTTTGAGGATCTCTTCCTCTCTTTTTGTAAAATTGTTTTGACTTTCTATCTTTAGCATATCTGATCCATTATTTTAGGATCTGAACTTTTATTGTAAAGCTATAAAGCTGAAGATATGAGAGGAACTAAGGGACAATCTTGGATACATTTTTTGCTACTGTATTAGACTCTTATCTTGATAATAGAATCACGGTCTTCTTTTTCTTTCAATGTCAGATATGTTCATGTACTTCATTATTCTATACTTTACTTCAATTTAGCTCAGCTTCTAAGAATTGTTATCTTCTTATTAAGCTCATGAACTTGAATTAAAGGACTTCTTGCTATCTTGTATGACCCTGCACATTGTTGTATTTGGTTATCTAGACTAGTATTCTTCATCCCATGTTCCAACTTTGTTGTCTGATTATTGATTTCTAAAAGCATTGTCTTATTTGAATGCATGATAAGTGGTCCATTTCATTAGCTATTGAGTTATCCCATTGTTCCAAGCATACCAAATTTACCATATTCTTGAGTTACCAAGCATCTTTGGCCTACAGCCCCAAAGAGTTTCTTGGAGTGATAACAAATTGGCGTCGTTGTTGGGGAGAGGAGACTGAAGCTCAGCTTTCCTGGGAGATGACACAGAGTTGATATTTGATGATAGACAAAGATTAGAAATTCTCTTGGTTATAATCATCTATCTGGCGACTCCATGAAGGACGGATCTGTTGGCGACTCCATGAAGGACGGATCTGTTGGCGACTCCACTGGTATAGAAATGAACCAGATCTTAGCAAAGAGGTATGCATTCTGCAATTTATCAAGTATTTATGGTTACCCTCATCTAGTACCTAGTAGAGATGAATGGGAACACAGCCTTCCCAGATTTCGAGGAGAAGAATGGGAAGTACCAGCAGAACATTTGTTGGATTTTCATGAGTTTATTCATCGACTCCAGATCATACATGAAGATGTTAAGATTAAACTTTTCAAGTATTCATTAGAGGGGATAGCCCTTGATTGGTGCAAGTCTCTTCCAGCTTCAAGCATTCACTCATTGGTGAGTTTTCATTATGCTTTCCATTTGTTTTGTAAAGATGAATTTCCAGTTGAAGGTCTCTTTGAAGATTGTTGTGATGAATTTGATAAGCATGCTCATTAGGAAGTAGTCTTTTCTTCTATTTGTCAAGATGAAAATTATGTTGTTAAGGAAGATCTTCATGATACAAATAAGAATTGCATAGTTGTAAATGCATCAGATCGTATCTCTATTACACCTGCTGCCTTTGATTTACATGAAGAAACAGTTAGAGAAGGAGTTTTTTCTACACTTTTTCAAGAGGTTGCCTACGATATGTTTTCACCTATGATTGGGGAGAAGGATCTGAAGATTGTCTATCTTTCTTTGCAAGATTCAGGAGTTTTCTTCTCACATATTGTTGATAAGTATGCAGATGCAATAGAGCAGACCCTTACTTCAAAGGATGTTGATTCAAGCAGCAGCCAGCCCATATATGACATTTATGAATCTGATTTCGACGAGCCTTTTTCTTTTCCCATAAAGGAACGACATCATGTTGTAATCAACCATTCCATGTTAGCAGAAGACATCTCTAATCATGATCAAGAGTTTGTTGATCCACATTTTGACAACCATGATGATGCTTTTGACATTGTATTGAACGCGTCTATTAAAGATGGTTGTCACCAAGATCAAGAGGTATTGAATGATTGTAATAACATAGAAACATCTGACATTATATCAGATGTATCTACTGCTTTAGATATTCATGAAAATCAACATATCTCTTTTGAAGGTTTTGAGGTCAAAGAGCAAATATATACATCAACAAGAAGAATTGACAGATCAGCAAGTAACAGTTTCAGATCTGCAGTAAATGATGAGGGTATCCTACAGTTTCAATATTTGCAGTGACTAGAAGTTTGCAGCAGATATGAAGAAGAAGGTGAGGAGATGAAAAGTCCAGATCAGCAGTCCATCCTATATGTTTCTCCAACAGATCTCGAGCAGCCTGCATTCAACGGTGAGATTAGTAAAGGCATCCTTCAACATCATTTCAAATTACAGCTGGATCAACAGTCCAAAGAGGTATTGCTTTGTGAATTTGATGACCCTTTTGCTGACTATTTGGAGTCTATGAGCAGCATAGATGTTAAAACATTTTTGTCAGAAGAAGATTGTCTTTATCATCTATTCAAACCTCTTTTCTGCATGATATGGCTTCCATTGTTTTTCGGGTCAAGATCTAGCATGATGTCAGTAAATCAGTTCCTTATATGGATTCATTGGAAGCATCACTTCACTTGATAAGAGGTAGTACAGTTGGTTAGTGTAGGAGTAGGCAGAGGATTAAGCTCTCTATACGAGTAGTTAGATATTTTTCAGTTGTTGATTTCATGAATAAGCAGGAGGTTGCATGCAAGTTACAGGTTTGGAGAGGAATAGTTGCACAGGTCAGGTGACTCCATAGCCCAACAATTAAGGCGACTAGAACTACTAGGTTCTTGGAAACCTCACAGGGAGGTCTCCATCCCAGTTGGATCCAGTTGTTAGCGATAATAAACGCACTGGTATTTTGATGAGTATTTCTATCACTCTTCAAATGATTTATCATTTTCTTCAGTTTCTTTGCCAATATCTTAACCTCCATAGTGTTCATCAAGATCCTACTTGATTACTTTGCTCAAAAATCCTTTGTTTTTATGCCTCTGGACCTGCAATACAAGATACAAATAACAAAATGTCATTCCATTGCTTTTATGTCTTTTATACTCTGATAAATTTCCCTAAAGAAAAAGCGATGTGTCATTTAAGTGACTTAACCTTAGGTTATGTTACATACTATCCTAAGTCCAATCCTACTATTAAATCTAGTGCATGGACTAAAGTCTAAGGTTGAGGTCACATTAGAGTCCAAGCTCTAAATGTTAAATCACAATATACAACACAAAGATTAGTGCTCCTAGCTATGAATCTAGCCACATCACTCGTCAAATTTCAAGTTACATGTTCACTAGCCAAGACTTCATGTCCACATGTCAATCACAAACCACATGTTAATTTATATGACCAAGGCCATGAGTCAGCAACAAGTCATACCACACAACGCACAGGTCCAAGCCACAGATTCACCCATAGTCTCAAATAGCAGGCAGAAGCCACGAGTCAAACTTCAACTCAGCTACATATCGACACATCCAAGCCAAGAGCAAGTGTCAAGTTCTACTCTCTCATCGAATGATGTATCCAGTAGTCAAACCCGTGTACTGAGAGTGTTGTCACATGTGAAGACTGCCCCTGAATATTCATCAAATTGATAGCAGTGTTTTCATTAGGGTTTCTAGATGACACAAGGTTGATTTTGTTTATGATGAGCATAGTTGGGTATTTGAAACATTTGACAGGTTGAAGGCATTGGGCCGCATGGAAGAAGGGCCACAAGAAGAAATGAACCATGCATTAGAGATTGCAGATGCCACATGATTTTGCAGAGGTTTTAAACCCTTGTTTTTTTGGTTATCCACAAGATGCAGAGCCAAAACAATTAGCGCTCCTTTCAGCTCTAGGCATTACCTTTGGTATTTTCTTCATTTGTGGTACAACAATGATACTATAGCTGAGTTTGGTGATGCTTGTTGTGCATCTTGGTGAAGTCATTTTTGATAGGGCTCATTTTTCTTTGATTTCAACTACAAATCTTCATGACAAAGGGTCGAGGCTTTATAATCCAGGGCTCAATTAGCATATTGGGAATTTATTGTTTCCCAACATTCAATGGCACCTGAGGGAGTAATGGACATCATACAAGAAATTACTCATGATGCTCATTCGATGGGTATGCTTATCCAGATGCCAATCTAGCATTAAGGGGACAAGATCTTTACAATTTAATTCGAGACAAGCAGATTGCATGTGTCATTGAATTTGTACAGATCTGTTCATCTGGCTCATGCTTGCTGCGATACAGGTAGAGATTTTATGGACAGAAGAATTCTCTACATATTTTGACAAATGATTGGTATCACAGAGTGCACAGTGGTGTGAACTAATGGTGTTGAACTGCCAAAGAGATCAGGCTCTAGAAGATCTGGAAAGACATATGCAATGAGTATGGTATGAATCAGGCAGATCTTTAGGGAATTCATACTATTCAAAGGGAATTGCACAATCATCGTGATCAGAAGTGATGAGAGTTATTTATCCTTTCAAAAATTGGATTACGAAGATCTAGATTGTTGCAGATGTCAAAGGAAAAATAAGATTGTGTGTTTTCCAAAGTCATGGTGATCAATGGCATCATAGCCAGATCTAACCTCATCGCAGATTGAAAATTTGAATATCCAAGTTTTGAAGGCAACATTGTTGATCATTATCATCATGGCATGATCTTTGTTGAATCTGTTTCTCTTGTCAAGTTGATGGCCTGTAAAGGGCAATCATCTTATGCAGTTGCTGAAGAATCTAACACTCTATGCAAGATCATTGCTACTCTGCATAATTTTCTTCTCAAAGATAAAACAGAACTTTCACCAGCTTAGAAGGCAAAATTATAACTAATTAGTTGTTGAAAAGAAGAGCTTTCATCAGCTAATTAGCAAATCTTAAGGCGAAATAGCTGGTGAAACTTGAGACAAGCAGCGAATGTGTATTTTTGCTCAGATCGAAGTTTTTCTCAACCGAATCTCTTGAAAATGCTTTCCAAAGATACATATTGAATTATAGTATCAAATCCAAAATCCATATTTGATGCAAAGGAGGTTAGAAGAGGTGTTCAAGTTGATTTGGCACCTATTTTGGGGGCAATAAATCAAGGTTTTTTCTAAACTTGGCAAATTCGAATTTGATTTTCCTCAAGAGATATCAAACAGCCTTGGAAGGCTTATCTGCACAGCACAGAGGTTCTACATGATCTGAAGACCATAGAATGGGGAATTGACCTCATTTTGAGGATCTCTTCCTCTCTTTTTGTAAAATTGTTTTGACTTTCTATCTTTAGCATATCTGATCTATTCTTTTAGGATCTGAACTTTTATTGTAAATCTATAAAGCTGAATATATGAGAGGAACTAAGGGACAATCTTGGATACATTTTTTGCTACTGTATTAGACTCTTACCTTGATAATAGAATCACAGTCTTCTTTTGCTTTCAATGTCAGATTTGTTCATGTACTTCATTATTCTATACGTTACTTCAGTTTAGCTCAGCTTCTAAGAACTGTTATCTTCTTATTAAGCTCATGAACTTGAATTAAAGGACTTATTGCTATCTTGTATGACCCTGCACATTGTTGTATTTGTTTATCTAGACTACTATTCTTCATCCCCTGTTCCAACTTTGTTGTTTGATTATTGATTTCTAAAAGCATTTTCTTATTTGAATGCATGATAAGTGGTCCATTTCATTAGCTATGATTTATCCCATTGTTCCAAGCATACCAAATTTACCATATTCTTGAGTTACCAAGCATCTTTGGCCTACAACCCCAAAGAGTTTCTTGGAGTGATAACAGAATGAATCTTCGAGACTTCAATGATGTCTGCAAGATTTTGAAGTGATATGAAGAGTCTTTGAAAATAAGGAAATCTCCCTCAGATATATTTTTTCAATTATACACAACATGGAAAGACAACAAAAGGAGAAACATGGAAGGATTTTGGACATCCTAGGAGATTACAGGGGGGAAATATTGAAAATCGAAATGGACCGCTACAAGTTAAAGTGTCATGTGCAGGACAAAAGTGAAGCTTTAACTTCCATCTCAACATCTAAAGAACATTCTTCAAGACAAGAAGGGGATAAAGTAAATGATGAAGAATATGGACAATAGTGCAAGGAAGAAAGGGAAGTGGATAAACCATCTATTCCTCCTTAGTTAAAACAATGATACCTAGTTTTTTAAATGTTTTGTAAAATCATATGCATTTTGAAAGTATATTATTGATCCATATTTATGAGGGGACGGAATAAAACATAGAAATATGACAAAAACACAAAGATATAATAATACCCAAATACTATTAATGAAAAAAATATGCAGGAATTGTAAAAATGCATAGTGAAATGAACTCGCTAGAATGGTGGTAACTTATCTCTGAGAAGAGATGTGATGAATAATCACATTCACAAGAAGATGATTACAATGAGGTCGAAAAGGAATTTTAACATAAAGCATCAATGAGAAAACCCTAAGCATCCAAAACCCTAACCCCATAATATGAAACACCAAAAGGTTTGTGGGCCTCAATGTGGTTAGTTGATACTTCAACTTCTCGAGAAAGTTACTTTTGCATACGATGTCCATTTGGGGTGCTCAGTATCCCGTCAGAAACGTATAACCGAGGAGTACACATTATGAATGGCCCAATAATGCCTTTGACTATATACTAGGCGCTTCAGGGGAAAAAAATGTTGCTTAGGGCCTCAAAACGACCTCAGAAGTTCAGGACCCAAAAAAACCCTAGAAAAAATGCCAATATGGAAACTATATTTTGAGCCAGTGGAATAGGTGGGTGGCCATCGATGTTCAACTAGATCAATTATTGGAAACATACATGTCAATATGGTATCTATGTAAATCTAGGATGAGAAGTCTTAGATTATAGGGTAAATTTGTTGGTGCCCCTCAATTGTTTTTGAAACAAGAGGTCTTCTTTCTCTGTAATATTTTTCCTTTTATGGCCACTACTAATACAAATTATCTAGTCCTGACTAAAAAAAAGATAATAGAAAAAAAGGACGAAGCTCATTTTTTTAAAGATGTCCTTTACACAATGATATTAGATGTGCTTACAATGATATTCACAATTATAACTTGTTTCATAAAATCCCAAACCAATCTAGGATATTCTATTGTGAATTTTATCTCACTTTGAAACGACTACCATAAATAATTTTAGGATTTTATTTTCTTAGTGTATTTGTTTAATTTCTCTCCTTTGGATCGTAAAAGTGAAACTTATTTAATGGACGTTAAAATACATCACCACCACCATCATATATTTTATAACTTTAGATATATTATAAAGTATTATATAATGTCAAATGTATATTTATTGTACACCCTATACTCTAGGGGTGAGGACAACAATCTTCCAACTTGTACAATGTATGTGGACAAGTCGCATTATTTCATGAGCACCATGTGTTATGACTATGATTTTTATGTAGGAGGATCTCAGTGGCCACCCACCTTATTTAGTTGGCTCAAAACAATTTTTGGCAACTTACTATTTTTAGCGGGTTTTTTGCTCCTAAACTTCCAGAGCCATTTTGAGGGCCTAAATGATGATTTTTCACGATTAGGAACCTCAATTGAAACTAATGTCTCGCATTGATCGCCCTAAATTAAGCTCATCATTGATACCTTTCCAACGAGCTATCATGCACCCTAAACGAAGATCGTATTCAAAAGTTATGACCCCGGGAAGTTGATGTACTAACTTACCCCAACAGGGCCCACATGGCTTTTAGCGCTTCATATCCTAGGGTTAGTTTTTTAGATGTCTAGGGTTTTGGCATTCATGTTTATTGTAAAAATTCCTTCAGAACCTCATTGTACTCATCTTCTTGCGAATGAGCGTAGTTGTCACATCTCTTCTCATAGATAAGCTGCCACCATTCTAGCAAGCTTGTTTTCAGTCTGCATTTTACAGTTTTCAACATTTTTCTTATTTAATGGAAGTCAAGTTTTATTGTATATCTGTTATTTTCCACTGTGTCTCTGTACCAATTTCATAAATTTGTGGTTTCATTCCATTCTGCTCATAAATCCGGATTAGTGGTATTAGAGCATTTTTCTCCTTGTCATTTTTTTAATGCATGTCCTCATTGCATTCAAGGTATAGAGAGTTGGGTCTCAAGCTTGTTTCTCTTGAGGAAAACTTCTCTCGCATGCCCAAGAAACGGTCCATGGCAGGAGAAAAGAAATATGACGAGATAGGAGATCCTTCTAAAATGTTGCTCAAGGAATCCCTTGAGTGATAGAGGAACAAGATGATGGACAACTTTCCAAAAATCCTTCAATGACTGCCGACAAGCGATGCATCCACCTCAAGCGGAGGTGCCACCCCCTTCAAGGTATAGGTCAATTTTTATATTCCTATATTTGAAGGTCAAATAGATGCAGATGTCATAGATAAATAGTTAAACCTTCTAGAAGGGTATTTTTCTCTCCACAATTTTTTCGATAGAGAAAATATTACGTTTGTGCTCCTAAAGGTTGTTCCCCATGTCAAAGATTGGTGGGAGACCTTTTGTGAGAAAAAGGAAATATAGGGTTCCACATTATTTGTAGTTGCACCCACTTGGGGTTCCTTCAGGGATGTTATTAAGGAACAATACTACCATATTGGAAGTTATGACGACTTGTATACAAGATGGACCACACTATGACAGGAAAGAGACCAAACCGTGCCAAAGTTCACCAATGTCTTCCATACCTTGTGCACCAAGATAGTTATCAAATATTTTGAGCGACATATGTTGCTCAAGTATTGTGGCGGTCTGCATAGATACATACAGACAAAAATGAATTTTTTGGACATCTCATCCTTAGGAGAGGCCTATCAATACGTCGATAAATTAGCAGAAGATTAAACAAAAGACGCGATAGTTTGGGCCTGGGAACCCCTCATAACAGAAGAAGGGAAAGGGAAGCCCCAACCCGTAGAACAAAGGACAGATAAAATATGGGCAACCTCGGGACAACCAGTCCAATCCATGGGAAAAGAAGGAAAATGGGAAGATGAAGAAAGATACCGAGAAGTGGTGAGAATTCCATAAGAGTCCCTAGCATAACACTGTTGATTTTCATTCAAAGTAGTCATTGGTGGATGAGGTAAAATCCTTTGAATCAGATGTGGGTTCCTACTTTGAGTCATAACTAGAAAAGGGGAGACAAATCATTAACGCGGAACCCAGTGCCACCGTTGCTACCACCAAGATCCAACCCGGTGAACCTGATGAGCCAAAGGAAGGTGAGCACCTCTTTCATTTATGGATTTGGGTGACGGCACTCCGCTGCACTTCATCGTTGATAGTGATAGCTAGAAGAACCTCATCTTAGCATAGATCGTCAAGCGGCTAGCCCTGTCGACAACATCGCACCTACAACCCCGCACCATCGGATGGCTCCGTCAAGGAAGTGATCTTTGCATCATCCAACAATGTTGCTTGTCATACGACATCAAGTCATTCAAAGATGAGGTATTCTGTGATTTTTCTCCCATTGAAGTTTGTGATGTTCTTTTGGGCCAACCTTATTTATGGAAACATCATGTTGTATATGAGTCTAATTGTACAGGATATTATTACTATTATTACTTTGAACAGGAAATTGTGCAGAATACCCAAGGTAGTCCCACCTAGTGTTATTTCCTTGATCTCTGCCAAGCAATGCAAGAAGGTCATTTCATAGACTGAGAAGTTTTTCTTCTTCGTGATTCTCTCTCAGAGTGAGTGAAAGGTTGCAACCACATCCATGGCCTCCGTGATTGACCTCTCCACGTAGAAGAAGCAGGTGGATAAGGTCATGGAAGAATACAAAGACATCTTCTCATCACCTATTGGGGTACCTATGCACTGTCAAGTCAATCATCCCATCAATCTGACCCCCGACGCACTGCTACTCAATGGGAAAATCTATCGTCACTCTCTACTATAAAATTATGAGATCAAGTGTCAGATCCAAGAACTGCTCCACAAGGGACACATCTGACCCAACTCATCACCTTGTGGAATCCCAATTGTGCTAGTGTAGAAGAATGATGGGACTTGGTGACTCTGCATTGATTATCGGTCCCTAAATAAAATCATAGTCAGGAACCAGTACCCGATTCTCCGAATCAACGATCTCCTTGAACAGCTTAAAGGGGCCAAATACTTCAGTAAGACTGATATGAAGTTTGGCTACCATTAGGTCCCCATAGAACCGACAGATGTATGGAAAATTTCCTTCAAGTCAAAACAAGGTCTTTTTGAATAGTTGATCATGCCCTTTGGTTTGACAAATGCCCCAACAACTTTCATGAGGATGATGGAAGACATCTTGCGGCCTTTCACTAACTATTTTTTGGTGGTGTATCTGGATGACATCCTCGTCTACAACAAGACTTGGGTAGAACACTTGCAGCATATGCAGTAGGTTCTACACACTTTGTGGCAACACAAGCTATATGCCAACTTGGAAAATTGCTCCTTCGGCATGGACATGGTCTAGTACCTAGGCTACATTGTTGATGCGCATGGTGTGCATGTTGATCCAGCGAAGATCCAAGTTATTTGTGACTGGCCAGCCCCAACCACTCTCATTGAACTTCAGAGCTTCTTAGGCTTTTCCAATTTCTATCGAAGGTTCGTGTTGGGATTCTCCCATATTTCATGGGCCCTCATCCAAATAACCAGAAGTGGAGGTAAGGAAAAACTTGTGTGGGACATGTCCCAACAGAAAATCTTCAATGATCTAAAGAAACACTTGTGCTCCGCCTCAGTGCTTTCATTACTTGACCTGCAACATCCCTTTGAGATCGAGACAAATGCTTAAGACTATGTTGTGGGTGCAGTCATCACTCAGCACAACCACCCCATGGCCTATCATAGTGAGACACTATCAAATTTCGTCTGTAAGTACCCTACTTACGACAAAGAAATGTACTCCATTATGCAAGACTACCGCCAATGGAGGCATTACATTCTCAAGAAGGAGGCAGTCATCCACATTCATCATAAGTCATTGTAGTTCATGCAGACACAAGGAAAATTGTAGAATGACCGCCATCAGAAGTGATCCACATATTTGCAGCAGTTCCACCTCAACATCAAGAATAAAACATGAAGTACCAACCGATTCATTAATTTCCTCAGCTGACCTCCAGTCGCGACACTCACCACAATGCTCGATTCTTGCGACCATGAGACCTCCAGATGGCCCCACCTCTATGAGACAGATCTTGACTTCGCCAACACCTACCATATGTTCGGCACAAACACAGTTGTCACTAATTTCCATCTTCAGGATGAGTTGTTGTGATATATGGGCCATCTATGTGTTTCATCAAGTGAGCAAGCGAAGCTGATATGGGAAGCCCACTACAGTCGAGTGGCAGGTCACTTCGACGTGGAAAATATAATGGCAGTGTTGCAATGACATTTCTATTGGACAAAACTTCGACATGATGTCAGCAAGTATATATGGTCCTGCACTGCCTGTGATATTGCCAACACGACCATTAAGAAACAAGGCTTGTACACTCCTATGCCTATTCTCGATAGGCCATGGGAATCCATCTTAATGGACTACATTTGAGGCATTACGTCCACCAAGTAGGGAAACAACTGTTGTTTTGTGGTTGTTGATCGCTTTTCCAAGATGGCGATTCTAGTCGCCTGCAAGAAGAGCATTACAACGGAGGCCACTGCCAAGCTCTTCTTTGAACGAGTGTGGGTACACTTTGGGATTCCAAAAACCATTATCTCATATTGGGACAGTCGGTTCCTTAGCACATTTTGGTCAAGCCTCTAGTTACCGTTGGACACCAAGCTCATCAAGTCGACTACCTTCCACCCCCAGATAGATGGCCAAACTGAGGTCGTCAATCAGATGATCGTGCACATCCCGTGCATGTACAATTCCAAGCACCCTCACACCTGGGATGAGATTCTTCCCTATGTTCAACACAACTACAACAGAGCCATACATAGCTCAACCAACCACAACCCCTTTCAGGTGGGGTTAGGATTTCTACCATTGGGTCCCATGGATGTTGCACTACCCCTTGCAGCCACTCAGGAAGACTCGTTGCATGATCCAACTAGAGATGACAAAGCCACCCAGTTAATTGAGCAGATCAAGCACATCCACCAACAGGTTTAAGATATTTTACAGAAGTCCAATGCCAAGTACAATAAATGCCATGGTCAACACTAGGTGCCACACCAGTTTCAGGTGGGAGACAAAGTTTGGTTGCACTTGCAAGAAGAACGCCTTACAAGGCCTCATCGGAAGCTTTGTCCACTCTATTATGGACCCTACACCATCACCAAGGTTGTGGGTGACAATGCTTTTGAGCTCAACCTTCCCCCATTGCTTAGCTTGCACCCATTTTCCACCATTATTGGACAACTCGGATATAGTAGAATAGTTGACACCAACAGAGCTCAACCCTGACTGCATGGAACATGCATCCACTGATCAGATCGTGGACACACAGGTTAAGGGCACTCGCCAACAAATGATCCATCTTTATCGGGTTGTCAAAGCATTACAACTCCTTGTTATGAACATAATATATAATAATAAATATAAATACATTATAATAGTTAATGAATAATTAATGAAGAGACACCTTCCCAATGAAAGGTCACATCTCTTCACGGAAGGGCACGCCTGCGTGGGTATATAAGGCCCTCATTCTTATTGTATCATCATCTCATATTCATATACATTATTTTTTAATATATTATCATTTATGGATTATAAACTGTTGTCCTACCTACATTGGGTATTTACCTGGTGAACCGGCTTGGTTCACCACACTCCTGCACCAAGGCAAGTAGCTCATCTGAGGCCAAATTCAACAGAAATTTCCTCATCTGATGGGGGCACTCAACGCATTAATGACCATTGTTTCCTATGGGGGGAGGATTCATCCAGGAGGATCTCAGTGGACACCCACCTTGTCCAACTGGCTCAAAACATTTTTTTGGCAACCTACTATTTTTAGCAGTTTTTTAGTTCCTGAATTTTTGGGGCCATTTTGAGGGCCTAAAAGATGTTTTTTCATGATCAGGAACCTCAATGATAGCCAACGGCTCTCATTGAACCCCCCAAACGAATCTCCTCGTCAATACCTTTCCAACGGGCTATCATGCACCCTAAACGGAGATCGTATGCAAAAGTTACGACCTCGAGAAGTTGATGTACTAACTTACCCCAACGGGACCCACATGACTTTTGACACTTCATCTCTTAGGGTTAGGTTTTTGGATTTCTAGGGTTTTGATATTCATGTTTATTGTAAAAAGGCTTTAAGAGCCTAATTGTACTCATCTTCTTGCGAATGAGCGTAGTCGTCACATCTCTTCTCAGAGATAAGTTTCCACCATTCTAACAAGCTTGTTTTCAGTCTGCATTTTACAGTTTTCAACATATTTCTTATTTAATGGAAGTCAAGTTTTACTATATATCTGTTATTGTTCATTATTTCTATGTTTTAATTGCACAAATATGTTGTTTCATTTCATTCCGCTCATAAATCTGGATCAAATGTTACATGCAAATCCTAGTTGCGCCACTCATTTCACTGGTTATCCTTTTAGATTTGAACCTTTAACCTCCAAGGACGAAACACATTGTTCTTAACCATTAGCTCCAGTGAAAGTGTACTCTCTCATGACACCCAATGATTACAATACCACTACTTACAAGGCACCAAAGATAATTACAAATAAAAGAAAGCCTAGGAATGGAACTGAGTTTGAAACAATAAGAGTGTTGTGATAGTGCTATTGGCCTTAGTTGAAACAACAAGAGTGTTGTTAATAGTGGTGATCCACCATCACAAAAGTCGTTTTGTTCTTTATCATTACATTATGAACAAGGACACTTAAATGTTAGCTATCTTTAAATCAATTTTCAAAAAACTTCATTATATTAATATAAATTCATCTTAAACCCAAGTTTATAAAATATTTAACAAAACAATGTAAAATTCAATATTTTAACACGTTTAAATAATATTAATAATATTTAACCCACATAAATTTTATACATAAAGTTTTTTAATTTGGTTTTTAAAGATATTACTAACTAGTTTTATCAATTGAATTTAGCTTGGGTGGTTAGAGGAATTATATTATCCTACCCACCTCGGTTCAATTCCCGTAACTATATTGTCTCTAATGGTTTAGAGCCTTGTTGACCTACAAATGAGGGGAAGTGAAGGTTCCCTAAACTTTGTTGTAACTTGGAAAAAAATATCAATAACTAGTTTTCCAAAAAATTTAAAAACTTTACGTAAAAATTACATCAATACAACCAACCATTAATAATTTATTTTTAATACTCATATAATTAAAAAAAAAAATATATATATATATATATATATTATTTTTTTAATCGATCCTAACCCTCAACAACGAATTCAATGTTAAAAACCACCCCTTAGTAACTGTACATATCTTATATATATTGTAAGTAAATTGCCTTAGAAAAAAAGGAAGAGAAAGAGTGTTAATGTAGCCGTTGGAGTGAAAAGTATTTATGCCCTTTGGAATTTCCAATCCAAATTCAATCCTTTCTTCGTTTATTGAGCTCCTTAAACATCTGATTTTCGTTTTGGAACGTAAGGGTGCAATCAGTCTGATAAGGAAAGACAAGTCTTGGGAGGAACTCCGGCATCAGTAAGCTGAGCATAAGCGCGTTCTTGTTGTATTCAATATTTGCTTTCTCATCTGCCGAAACAGTCTGGATTACCAAATTCCACTAGCCATTAAATCAACATTTTGCTAGGGTGACCCATAATTGGATCTGCTAGACACACCCCATGCAATATGAAATATAAACTGTTATTTTTGTGATTTTGTTATTGGTACTTCTGGGTGCAGGAACAATACCACCGTGAGATGGAGAACATGCGTATTGTTTCCAGGCCAGCTGCAGCTGCAAAGGGTAAATGGATATCTTGAAAACTTGTAATGTTTATAATTGGTAGACTAGATTAGATTTCTTGGTTTGTTTTCTAAGATATATGCGTGGAAAATGACAGGCTCTGCAATGGCGGCACCCAACCAAAAGGCACTGCAAGCCAACAACAACAATAGGAAAGCCTTAGGAGACATTAGCAATCTGGTGGGAGCTCTGAACGCCAAATGCAATATCAACAAAGATGCCGTGATGGAGTATGTTTGATGTTATTTATTATCTTTTAGGTCGTACATAGTAAATCAATCTTTTGCGACTAATCTTGTTTTTCTGCTGCTGGGTTTTTGTTTTTGCCATTTTGTTGTTCTATTTGATGCCCTCTGCCTCCAATGTCAAGTCCTAAACTCTTGGACTGACTACTGTTTTAGGAGGTCTGGAGTAAACTTGGTTGTCAATGCCAAAAAGGGAGCCAAGTGCGTCACTCAGGTAAGCTTAATCAGAGTCAATTAAGCAAGCTGAAAGATTGTTTTCTAGTAGAACTCTTCAACTAGGTCTAGGATTTTTAAAACAATCTCCTGGGAAATTAAGCTAGCAACCAGGTAAAACCTCTATGTTAGTCCACCTGTTTTTTTCGTTCTTCCTGCCCAGTATTATGTTTTTCTGGGCATGTTTAATTTGTTGCTTTTTGTTTTCATTCCATGGACCTCATTCTGTTCTCTATTTTCTGTGAGTCGAAGCAGGGAATCTCATTCTTTATTTTTTCCATTTTGATTCCAGCAATCCCAAGCAGATGGTATTGTTGTGAGGGCAGAAGCAAAAGCAGAGGCAAAGGTAGTCCGGGGAAACAAACAGAGGCGTACTATCAGAAGGAATGCTCAAAATGCCAATGCTACGCAGAAGGATACTGTTGTTTCTATCAGTGATAGTATAGAGTCAAGTGCACAAGATGGGGGATTAAAAGCGCCTAGCCAACTCAAAGCAAGCAAACCCAGTACAATGCTAACAGCTCGAAGTGAGGTCTGTCTTATTGATTAAGTTCTATTAGTTCTCTGATTCTTTTCTTGTTTTAAGTACTGGCTCAAATCCAAATATACACAAGCCAAAGGTACCCATATCCACACCCAATTACTAGGGGGTTTTATAGCTGTAGGATAGCTTTGTGTTTATTTATGATGCAAGTTGGATGAACATGATTGATAATCTTGATAGGGGTATTTCAGGATGCATACAATGACTTCCACGAGGTTCTTCCTAGCATTGATGATGGAGACCTTGGAAACCAATTGGCAGTTGTGGAATATGTTGAAGACATATACAAGTTCTACAAGACGATTGAGGTATGTTTCTCTGTCAATGATTGCAGATTTGTCTGAATGTGAAGGTAACATTTTTATTTTCTTTTAGTAATAATTGGCAGCC
>ML776585.1:1505154-1526836 GCA_009831015.1 Picea engelmannii | reverse complement strand
TTCTTGGTTGAACTGTGTTTGCTTCAGTACATAATGATCAAATACAGTCCATCAATGCTTGCTGCTGCTGCTGTCTACACTGCTCGATGCACTTTGAGGAAGGATCCATATTGGAATAAAACACTTACCCTTCACACAGGCTACTCTGAAGCAGACCTCAAGTAAGTCTCCTCGTTTTCAAGGCATATGCTTTTAGTGAGTTTCCTTCCAAAGAAATCCTACTCCTACTCCTGGACATTTTAGGTTTCTTCATCATTGTGTATTGATCAACTTTATGTTGCAACTCAGCTACTGATATCCTGTCTGAATTGTATCTAATACTGTATATGACAAAGACTGACTAATGTGAACATCAATCTAACCGCCTAGAGGTGTGTGCACATTTAGTTAACTCTGTACATTGAGGTAATCACATTTATGTGACTTGTTCAGGGAATGCGCGCATTTCATGGTTGACTGCCACCTGAATGCTGGAATAAATAAGCTGAGAGTTGTTCATACGAAGTATTCAGATCCATTTTTTGGCTATGTTGCTTTTTTAAGCCCTGCCAAGTTACCTGCTCATGACAGTTGCAGCTCCAGCAACTGATGAATATGCACACCAGATTTACTTCCGGAGCCTAATTGAAGGTTGCCCATTCTTCAAGTATTGATGGTGCTGTTTAAAAGTATATTCATGTAAATAGCCCTTGACAAAATATATGTCAACTTCTAGTTGAGTTTTTTCATACCTTGAAAAATCTCATTAATACTGAACAATTATTTTTCACTCATAGGATGAATACTAGATCTTTTGAATTGCCCTCCTCTGAACTGACATAGAAGGGCAACATCCTTGGATTTAATTTCCAAGAATTACGGCTTTGGTTTGTTTATCACGTGAATTTGGATTTTCCCAAATTCACTACATGACATTATTTGTTCATGAGCTTTGATTATGTCTCACTAGTATCTCTGTATAAAAGTAGAGAGGCGAATAGACCAGCAGTTTAAATGTAAATTTGCATTTGTTTATCACGTGAATTTGGATTTTCCAAAATTCACTACGACATTATTTGTTCATGGGCTTTGAGTATGTCTCACTAGTATCTGTGTATAAAAGTAGAGAGGCGAATGCAATTTTTTTGATACGATGAAATTTGCATTTTCAAAGAAAAAGAAGATTGAAACTTGGATGCATTTTTTTGATATGATCAAATTTGCTTACTAAGCGGTAATAGTAATTAAGAACGAATGGATGATGAATGGGACTTGCGGATTTTGAAAATTGATGAAGAATTTTGTTCATGGTTTCTTAATGCTATTAGATGGGAGTTAATAATGAATGAACTATGGGAGTTAATAATGAATGAACTATGAATCTGGTTTAATGAATTTAGATGGTTTGAATTTAATGAATCTGGTTTAATGAATTTAGATGGTTTGGTTTGAATTTAGATGGTTTGGATGGTTTGGATTCATATATAGAATGGAGTACAAAATAGTAATGAGTTGGAAGCAATATCTCTCCTAGCATTTGAGCTTGAGAAGAAATTGGTAATAAGGTTCATGTTGGACCTTGTACTCTGATTTTTTTCAAGGAATTATGTTGATCTTCAAACATGCAATGGTTCATCTATGAATTTCATAGTAAAGAGGGTATATGAACGAAATAATTAGTGGATTTGGGCTCTTGAAGATAGTTTGGAACTTAGATTTAGCCATCTTGGAGGTGCATATAAAATTGGGATTAGTGCATGAGCTTATATGTTGAGACTTTGAGATCTGTCCATATTGTCTTCCAATGGGCCTTGCTTCACGAACACTTTATTAATAGGAACCCTTTGCAGGAGGGTGTGGGGAAGGGGTTTTTTCCCTCAAGTGGTCCTTGCTTCATGAATACTTTATTATTTTCTCACATGGTGAGATGAACATCAATAGAAATGTTGGGGTGAGGATGTGGGGAAGGTTTTATTTTTGTGGTTGGGAGGAGGGTTGGGGGAGTGATTACCTTGGATCCAACAATGTAGAAAGATTTGGAGGGGACAATTTTATGTCAAAATTGAAACGTCTCGTGAATAATTAAAGTCAAAACTTTATGGTCCTTGAACTCAATAAAATTCTTAAAGAAACTGTGTGAATCTCTAAACAAGCAATGATGTCATCCACAAATTTCATAGGAATGAGGGCATAACAAGTGAAATAGTATTTGGACTTGGGATCTTGAAGACAACCTACTCACATGGAATGTGGAATGTGACGCTTTGACTCTGATGGAATTTGATGGGAAAAGTCTAAATTAAAATACTCTATAGCTTGGATTTAACCATGAAACATGATATCAACCTCTTGAGATACTCTAGAGCTTGGATTTAACCACCCTAGAGACAATTATAATTGAGAATAATGCACGAGCTTCATTATTAGAGTCTTTTTGAGATCAATCTATATTGGCTTCAAGTGGGCCTTGTAAATTACCTAACAAATACATTTATTAATTTCATTCATGGTGTGAGCATCAATAGAAAACCTTGGGTGAAGGGTGTAGACTGAGAAGGAGTAGGAAGGGGGTGGAGACCAAGTGGCGATTAACCTAGATCTAGATATGTGTAAAGATTTGGAAGGGATAGTTATGCTAAAATTGAAACATCTCATGGGAATCTAACACAAATTTTGACCCTGGTTTTTGGGGGGAGAATGATGGATTTGATTTTTTGAATAAGATAGAAACTTAAGTACGAAATAATGTTGGTTGGTAGAATAGTAATTAAGAACGAATGGACGATGAATGTGACTTGCGGATTTTGAATATTGCAGATGAGGAATTTTGTTCATAAAGATGGTCTCTTAATGCTACGAGACCAATGACTATTTAATGGGAGTTAAGAATGAATGAATGATGAATTTGGTTTAATGAATTTAGATGGTTTGGATTGTTAACTAATTCATATATGGAATGGAGTATGTTACAAAATAGTTATGGATTGGTAAAGTAATTTTTGTTTTTAAGATATAGATGATTCTTATTTTTAAAGTTAATTTGGAATAAAGTTAAATTTATAAACAATTAAAAAAACAAAAACTCAATTTAAATAATTATTTTTTTATTGATTTTAAGAAATAAAAAACAAAACTAGAATAGAGTTAATTAGAATTTGGAAATTGCTAGGTAAAAATTTAATTTAAATAATTGTTATGCTCGAATGATAAACAAAAACAAATATTTCAAAGTTGGTCATTTCAATGATATCTTATAATTTTAAAAGGAGATTTATTAACTGAATGCTAAATAAATTAGTGTTTTTGATTCATTTATCTATTGTCTAGGGGTGGAAAAATATGGACCAATGTGATTAGACCAGCTTAGATTTGGATCTATCAAGGACCTAGAGGGATCAAATTTCTTAAGGTGTAAATTTTTTTATCACATAATTATTTCTTCATATTAAATCATTAAAAATATATCACCTTAAGAAATTTGATCTACATTGGTTTAATTTTTTAGATGTCACATACATATGTAGTTATTTAACTTTAATTTTATGCAGTTATTTAACTTTAATTTTATTTATACGTGACAACATCTTCCTCGGACTCTTGGTAACCTTACTTGACAACATCTTCCCCATTCTAGGTTGTAGAGCATCTTGATTTTAAGGAATGAAAAACTAAAAAAAATATTTGAAAGTTGGCCATTTCAATAAGGCACAATGATATCTTATTATTTTAAAAAGGGATCTATTATCTAAATGCTAAATAAATTAGTGTTTTCCATTCATTTATGTATTGGCTAGGGGTGGCATGAATAGAATGCATGGTAAAACAAGTTATAAACAATGAAAATTTTGAGAAAGACAGAAGGAAGTGGCACATTAAAAAAAATCATGAGTTGGAAGCAATGTCTCTCCTAACATTTGAGCTTAGAAGAAATTGGTAATAAGGTTCATGTTGGAACTTGTACTCTAATTTTTTTCATGGAATTATGTTGATCTTCAAACATGCAATGGTTCATCCATGAATTTCGTAGTAAAGAGGGTATATGAACTGAAATAATCAGTGGATTTGGGCTCTTGAAGATAATGTATTTGTATGTTGATCATGTGGAATGTTATGCTTTGACTCCAACGAAAGTTTGACGAGACAAACCTCAATTTGTGCTAAAGGGAAATCTCAAGGAACATGATATCATTCTTTTGAGATAGTTTGGAACTTAGATTTAGCCATCTTGAATGTGCATATAAAATTGGGATTAGTGCACGAGCCTATATGTTGAGACTTTGAGATCTGTCCATATTGTCTTCCAATGTGCATTGCTTCAGGAACACTTTATTAATATGAACCCTTTGTAGGAGGGTGTGGGGAAGGGGATTTTCCCCTCAAGTGGGCCTTGCTTCATGAATACTTTATTATTTTCTCACATGGTGAGATGAACATCAATAGAAATGTTGGGGGGAGGGTGTGGGGAAGGTTTTATTTTTTTGGTTGGGGGGAGGGTTGGGGGAGTGATTACCTTGGATTCAACAATGTAGAAATATTTGTAGGGGACAATTTTATTTCAAAATTGAAACATCTCATGAATAATTAAAGTCAAAACTTTATGGTCCTTGTACTCAATAAAATTCTTAAAGAAATCGTGTGAATTTCTAAACAAGCAATCATGACATCCACAAATTTCATAGGAATGAGGGAATAACAAGTGAAATTGTCTTTGGACTTGGGCTCTTGAAGACAACCTACTCACATGGAATGTGGAATGCAACCCGTCAACTTCGACTGAAGTTGATGGGACAAATCTAAATTTGTGTTAAAGGGGACTCTTATGAAACATGATATCAACCTCTTGAGATGCTCTAGAGATTGGATTTAACCACCCTAGAGATAATTAAAATTGGGACTAATGCATGAGCTTCATTATTAGATTCTTATTAGATTGGGCCTTGTAACAAATACCTTTTAATTGCATTCACAGTGTGATGGGAATCAATAGAAAACCTTGGGTGAAGGCTGTGGACCGAGAAGGGGTAGGAAGGGGGTGGAGACCAAGGGGCGATTAACCTAGATCTAGATATGTGTAAATATTTGGAGGGGATAGTTATGCCAAAATTGAAACATCTCATGGGAATCTAACACATATTTTGAGCCTGGTTTTTGGGGGGGAAATGATGGATTTGACTTTTTGAAGAAGATAGAAACTTAAGTACAAACTTACCAACTCCTCCCTCCCCATATTAAAAGTGACTACAAACGTGGAATCCATGCATGGTAAGAGAATTAGAGCCATTGAACCTTCTATTTTTTAAACTCTGGATTATAAGTAATTCTAACTCTCTTTGTATATAATGAATATGAAAAATAAAAGAAGGGGAGGGGAGGGGGATAGAGGGTTGGTGGAGTGATTACCTTAGATCCAGATATGTGGAAAGATTTGATGGGGGAGTGGTTACTTGACATTTGGACATGTGGAAGTATTTGGAGGGATTGGTTTTACGTAAAAAATGAAGAATCTTATGGATAATTAAAGCCAAATGTTTATGGTCCCTAGTAAAATTATTCAAGTAACCATGTGAATCTATGTCATTGTTGCTTCATCTTCTTCTCTTTCTTTCGTTGGCAGTGAATTATGGGTATTTGTGTTGAAATATTAGATTTTCCATTGTATTTAGATGAAAGAATAAAAGTTCCTTGATTGTGAGAGGGGAGTGGCTATGAAATGTTTTATTTCTATCGTCCAAGGAGGGGGATTTTTCCATTACCTTTATTGGTCCATGGAAACCATGGTGATGGTGATGGTGATGGATTATCAATAGAAAAGAAGACAAGAGGGTCTTCTATTGAGTGTAGATAACATTGCATTTCTTAAATGCTCATATGATGATGTTCTTCACTTGACATAGGAAGTCTACAATCACCATTGATTTGCAAAAGTGAATATGGAAGTGGCTTTGAAAATGATACAATTGAACCTATCCATTAGGGTAAAACACCTCCCAGTAACTTGATTTACATATTTGGAAGAAGCATTGGTAACTTGATTATGGAGGTATAATTTCATATATCTAGCATGATAGATTAATACACTTGTGCAAATTAAAGTTTCAAATTAAGACACGTCCAAACATATTATTGGAAGACGCATTGATAACTTGATTTGTAGAGTTATAATTTCACATATCTATCGTGATAAATTAATACACTTGTGCACACAACTTTTAAATTTAAGATATGTCCAAACACGAGCAAGGGTTTCTTTTTTAGGGATAACCTCTTGGGTCTTAAGGATCCTAACAAGTTATTCCCTACAAGACAATTGGGTGTGGACTAGCTCAAATAGAGAATGAAAAGTTACCAAGGGTTTGTGGTTCCTTTTAGCATTGAGTTTACATTTCTTGCACAATCTTTTATGCATAATTTTATAGAATAATTGTTGTTCTTCATTATTTTGAGCATATTTGGCTTAGCATACAATTAGTGTATGAAATAATCTATAACAACATTGCATTTTATAATTTACATAGACATGTGCAATTTGTTACGATGCAACTTATGTTAATAAGTAAAAAGGGGTTAGAAAAGTGAATATGTGATTTGAGTGGCCTAGGTGTTGAATATAAGATGAGTGGGAAATGTAGTAACTAAATATAGTGGAAAAGTGTATAGTTGGAATATAGAAAGGGAAGTGGGTATTGATAGTAAAAAGGAGGTGAAAAAAGGGTATGTGTGTAAATGTAACATATGGGAAAAATAGTAAAATGATGACTTATAGGATAAGGAATAGACTAAAGAAAGAACATAAATAAAGATAAAATTATAAAAGTAAATAAATAAAATGAAATTGGAAAAAAAATAAAGATAGGGATAAATTAAGAAAAGAGGAAGTTTGTGGTGGAAAAGGAAAAAGTAGGAGTGGGAAATGTAGGTTTACAAAGAGGTGATAAGGGAGCAAAGTGGAAAGGGGGGGTTGTTTTGGGTAAAACTAATGATAAAGATTTGAGATTTATTAAGGTGTAATCTATCTTCTTTGTTTATGTTGTTAAGATTTTTTCCTATTTTTTTTTATTTCCACAAACTCCCTAATTATGCAGGTAGAATAATGTTGGTTGGTAGAATAGTGTAGATCTTTAACAAAGATTTTGGTTTGGTTAAAGCATATTTGTTGTTTGTTTCCAAGAGAATGCTCTATGATGGAATATTTTTTTATTCTGGCATGATTACTATCAACAATATGTTCCTTGTGTCTAGTTTCCACAGGTCGACCAATTTGGCCAATGTAGGAAGTACCATGGGAGAAGGGGATTGCATAAACACCTTGTTGATGGAGGGGGTTAATTTTTTCTTTAATTGATTTGAACGTGTTTTGAATGGTTTTATGGGATTTGAAGATAGTGTTGATGTTTCTTTTCTTGAGGATTTTGGAAATTTTGTTGGTTGTTCATTAGATGAAGGAAAGAAAAGATTGGGATTCGTATTTTAAGTATTGGAGGGGCAGGTTTTGGGATGGTTTGCTTTGTTAATTTGTCGTTGGGTATAGACATTATTTCAAAGGACTCTTTTTGGATGGTTGTTTTCTTTAGAGATGCAAAGGGCACAAATAATAAGGGTATTAAGGGTGTTCATATGTGGGAAAGGTGATGGTATTGACGATTGAGCAAAGGGTAATGTTCTTTAATTTATGGATTTTTGGTTGGTTCTAGAGTCTTGGAGTGATGGAGTTTTTTAGATTCAAGCACTTTTTTATATTGTCACCTAGGGAAGAAGGTTTTTATGGTTTTCTTGACTAAACCAAAAATTTTGTTAATAGGGTTGGATTTTATTTTTCTACAGGTATTGTATTGAGAAGGTCAATCATTCTAGATTCCTTGACCCACTAAAGTTGTGATGAATTAGGATGAGGTTTGGTTGGAAGCTTTGGTTTTGCAACCAATTGTTGTGATACCATTTTACTTTGGTTTCCATTATCTATAATAATGGACACTAACAGGTCCTTCATCTAACAACTTTTGGTAAATGAAACTTCTTCCCCATAGTCATGAAAACTTCGACAAGTGACCTCTACATATGTACCTCTAGGATTTGTTGGTGCTCCACAAGAAGGGTATTTGATTTTGTAGTGACCTTAACCTATAGGACTCGACATTCATCATCCAATTGTATGAGCTTCTTGTGGTATGAACACCACTTTAGTTACCACTCTATCCAATGACATTGGTGTTGCTAGGATGGCTTGTATTTTGGCCACCATTGTTCGATTTTCCTTTGGAGATGGCAGAATGTTGTGAAGGGGAAGAAAATATTTTTTGTATTAGAGAGGGAGCTATATTTATATTTACTTTGATCTTGGAAGTAGTTAGAAGGCATGCTCCTTAGATGTAACATGAATAAGTTCTAGTTCATTCTGAGGCAATAAAAGAATAAATGAATTTAATTCATAGAGTGTATCTTTTGAGTCACTTACCTATAGATTGATAGGCATTCATAGGAAGATGTTTATGAAATGTTAGTGTCCAAAGTTATAGCCACTTTGTTAGCATTGTGTCCTTGTACCTTACCGAATAGAACCACTTGCAAACTATGTCCTTAAATTCTTCCTAGGTGTTGATAAGAGGTTGGTTGTTGGGTGCAAGCTGCTTGATATGAGTTTCCCACTATGTGAGGTCTTGATCTTGCATGTGAAATTTAATGACTAGAAGCTTATGTGTATCATGTGTCGGGTTCTTTTTTGTCTTGAAGTAAGCCTCAAGACTATGGATCCATGAGTCTTTCTTATTTACATTTAGAGTCCCATCAAACTTACAAACATGTTGTTTAGTGTCAATTTTAAATATCTAACATGGTTATTGACTTAACGAAAACTATGATCTCAAAATGAGAACTCTGGCCCAAAAAACCCATATTTTTAGATCAAAATAAACCTCCATGTCAAAAAGTGGTGCTACCAGTAACACACGTTTTTTTAGGGTGATTAAAATTATGATTTATTTGAAATTGTGGCCTTAACAACAAATACCAAATCTTAAAATTGACTCTCAAATGAAAAATTAATGTTACTAGTAGTACCAATTTTATTCTCGGAATCAAAATAACAACTTAATTGAAGTCGTGGCCTTAACAATTGACACCCTAGTGTCCCCGAGGTGTAGGACAGTCGGTGACGGAGTGTGTTGTTAAGCCACTCCGTGATGTTAAAGTCACCGGTTCGAAACCTGCGGGGACAAAAAATCCAACCATGTTAAGGGTTGGTGTGGCTCAGGCCGGGTGCGATCCCCGGGT
Organism: Picea engelmannii; assembly: GCA_009831015.1. NCBI lineage: Eukaryota > Viridiplantae > Streptophyta > Pinopsida > Pinales > Pinaceae > Picea > Picea engelmannii. The sequence goes on along the minus strand of ML776585.1, from coordinate 1,517,590 downwards.
GATTTTGACGGCTTAGATGCCCCTGAGTCGCGGTTTCTCAAGCCACAGGTTAATCGCAGGTCCTGCACAAATTAACAAACAAAAAAAAAAACAATTGACACCCTAGTAAATAAAATACTTAAAATTGACTACTAAATCTAATTTGAAAATTTATTTATTAATTAAAGTATTTATTTTAATAATTTCAATAAAATAAATAAATAAATTGAAAAGAAAAAATATGTCAACAAATTATTTTTTTATTTTTTATTTTTTTTTAAAGAGAAAAAACATTAAAAGGAAAAACACATGCTTTTGTTAAAAAACAATTGCAAAACACATCCTAAAAAAAATACAAAAAATAAAAAAACGAAAAAAAGTGTAAAAGAAACGGTAAAAACAGGAAATTTAAAAAGCCTTAAAAAAAATGCCAAAAACAACATTAAACTAAAAGTAAATTAAAATAAAACATAAAAAGAAAACAAATTTAAAAAAACAAATAAAAAATAAAAAAACAATTTAGGAAAAACTAAAAAAATATTAAAAACAAATATTAAAAAGTTAAAACAAATATAAAAAAATTTAAAATACACATTAAAACAAATTTAAAAAAAAAAAAAACGAAAATACAACACATTGGGGAGGGTTCATTTTTTTAAACATTAAATGAAATTTAAAAAACATGATTCTACCCTTCTATGATTACTAATCCAATGTCTAACACTACTATAATGTTGAACTTTGTAAATTCGGTAATAGATAACGTTAATACAAATTATAAAGAAAAACATACTTAAGTATTTGTATTTGGATCCTGCCGAATGCCATTTTCAAGATTTCCATTGTCCTCCGAAGGTGCCATAGGGGCATTTAAGTCTAGAAGTTGATCCATCTCCGAAGCAACCAAGCCTCCATCGCTCCCTCTAGGGAGTGAATTCCCACGTTCCTCTTCCCTATGAGCCAGCTGAAGATGAAGAGATTAAATTTGGCTTCTGAGAAAGTCCACTTCATCCTATAGCTACCCCACCATAGCCTTGAGTTGAACCGAAGTGTCCAAAGAAAACAAGACAGTTGAATTAAGAGAGATGACCCGAATAACGAGATGTTGTCGTTCCATGAATTCTTTCTCCATCATTTCCTCATCCTGATGTAGGTAGTTGTCCCGAGTATCCATAATGGACCAATTACCTAGGATATCCAACGATTGAGCACAAAGGAAGCTAAAGAATGGAAATAACTTTCTCCCTATACCACGGAAAACGAAGTCTCCAGAGAAACCACTATCTTCTATAAAGAATGCACTAGAAGTTATGCGTTCCAAGCATTAACCACTAGTAAAGGAACATCATGAATGTAGAAAGCAGAGAATACCTTCTTGATACAATGGAATGAACAAAGGATTCATTAGAGAAGACTCTAAATAGAAATAATGCACCAAAAGGTTGAGCTCTCCCAATTTGGAAAATACATGCTCTGCGTACCTTCATATCCTTGTACAAGTAATCTCCCACGAGGTGGCCATGCGAATTCTTAAGTTTGCTGACAACACTACCCAAATTTTTCATCCTATGTTGTACTTTCTCCACTTTTCCTTGCACTTCCATAATGACTGCTCGCCCTTCCTTAATCAAATCCATCGAATCGATAATGAAGATGTACTAGGCTCGTACCATTCTCTATGTATTTCGCCTCCTCCCATGATCCAGAATGCTTATCCCATTGTGACTAATAGTTACATGTTGTTTCTTTAATTGTGTGATAAGACGATGCTTTAACTCATGCATGTTACCTCCATGTGGTGTAATGAAGATCTCCATGTGGTCTAAACTGAACCCACCCATATGCCAAACCATCACTATTATCGAGGGGTATCAAAGCACTCTTCTCCAAAGAACCCCAAGAGCCCATGATCCAGAATGCTTATCCCACTGTGAATAATAATTACTTGTCCTTTATTTAATTGGGTGATAAGAAAATTCTTTAACTCATGCATGTTACCTCCATGTGGTGGAATGAAGATATCCATGTGGTCTAAAATGAACCCACCCATATGCCAAACCATCACTATTACGGAGGGGTATCAAAGCACTCTTCTCCAAAGAAGCCCAAGAGACAAGGGGATAGTCCTATGGCTCTATTAGCCATTACATCCACTTCTATGTTATTTTTGCTATAGACATGAAATAATTGAGCATTGACATTTTTCAAGGAGATCCTGATGCACTCAACCAAAACTTTTAAGCCATCATCTTTGGGAGAATATCCCGTTACAAAATATATAATAGTATTTTTGGAATCCTCCACTATGTTCAAATGAGAATTTGTCTACTTTTCCAATTGCACCCCCTAATAAAATGAAAATGTTTATGCCTTATTATTAGAGGTGATACCAATATTCTAGTAAAAATCCAATTCTCGAGTTCCTCTAGGGCCATTAAGAACCCCTCCTGCAACTGCCTCCCCGGGATTTCCTTTTGATGCCCCATCAAAACATAAAGTAAAACCTAATTGGGAAGAAAGAAAAGACTGAAATTCCATTGAACGAGAATGAAGTTGTCAACATGAACTCTGAGATGCCTTGACTCTTATTGAGATTGAAATATTTAGTCGAGACATCCAGGATTCCTCCCCTACGTCCAAAGTCTATTTTTCCTCCACTCTGATTATTTTTTAGTTTAAATAATCAACCATTTGTCCAAAAGATTGCGCTGCTACAAAGCTAAGAGTTGAGCGCTTATTTTAAAAAATAACTTTGTTTCCGGCAAGCCATATTTTCCACCACATGTATTTAGAGGAAGCCTTCCACACTCTTTGGAACATATAATTTCCATGAAAGGATCCCTGATAGAAGTTCCACCACTTTCCCAACAAATTTTTAACATTGGATGACCATGTTATCTTATGAAACAATTCCACATACATTGATTTCCATACGTGTTTGGAGAATTCACATTCCAATAATAAATGATGAGTTGTTTCCAGATTTTTCTAACAAAGATCACAATGAAAGGGCCCCTGAAAACCTTTTTTAATCAAATCCCCCTGATAATAATCTTTCCTTGGGAGAGTATCCAACATAAGATATTTATTTTTGGAAGCTCATCTTTGCTCCAAATATTTGTTAAGAACCAAATACAAAAATAGCATAAAAAACCTTTGAATAAGTACTCAACGCCTTGACAAAGAGAGAGTTTTAGATAATAAGCCTCTTCGAGGGGGAAACCTCCTTATACACCACATAAATTTACAAATACCAAATGATTCCAAATGAAAAGGTCTCCTTGGTATATATAGGAGACTAGGAGGTACAATTACAACTAATGGACCCAAGCCGACATAAATAAAATAACAATAATAATGTAATATGCCCCAATTAAGGGGTAATGTGCCCAAAATGATCCCATCTTATCATCCTAGTGAAGACCCAAATGAGAAAATAATTATGTCCAAAAATGCCTAGTGAAGATGGGATCTTTGTCACTTACAATAATCTTTGGGCTTCCATGTAGCTTTTAAACTATCTCCATGAATGTGGTGGCAACTATAGTGGCTTTGAAAGGATGAGAGAGTGCACAAAAGTGTGTGTACTTGGTCAATCTATCAACAATCACCATGATGACACTCTTTCCATCAGAATTTGGTAACCTTGTGATGAAATCCATGGAAACCTCCTCCCAACTCTCACTTGGAATGGCTAATGGTTGTAAAATACATGGGATCTTAATGTTTCCCACCTTATTTTTTTGGCAAACCAAACATTCTACCACAAACCTTTGAACATCAGTTTTAAGGCCATCCCAAAAAAATTCCTTCTTGACACTATGGTAAGTTTTCAAAAATCCTTAGTGCCCTCCTATTGGAGAGGTGTGAAATTCCAAGAGTACCTTTTGTTTGAGTTTGGAGTTCTTACATAAATATAAGCGATCTTTGTACCATACTGAATCATTTTTCCATGTAAATGTATTTGATGCATTGGAATCCCGCTGCAACCTTTGAATGCGAGTCCACATGTTTTATTCATTCTTACATTCATCCCTTGCTTCTATTATCCAATCAGGTTGGATGATCGAGATAGCACAGAGAAAGGCCTCAACATCTTCATCCTTTATTGAGAGTGCATTTGCCACAACATTTTGCTTCCATTTTTTTAGATGATTTCAAAATCATAACCAACATCTTAGTCACCCATTTTTGTTGTTCTTCTAAAGATAGTCTTTATTCCAAGAAGTATTTAAGACTATCATGACCTTTTTTTACCTTGAAGTGCCTACCTATTAGGTAAGGGTGGCATGGCTTCAATGCATGCAGTATTGCCATCATTTCCTTCTCATAAATGGGTTTTTGTAAGTCCTTTCCCTTGAGTGGCCGACTTTCAAAAGCAAGGGGCCTTCCTTCTTGCATTAGAACAACACCAATGCCATTTCCCGAGGCATCACATTCCACAATAAAGGTTTTTGTGAAGTCTGGTGTGGTCAAGACAGGAGCTTTGCACATCGCCTCTTTAAGTTTTTCAAAAGCTTGAGTTGCCTTTGGAGTCCATGAAAATTTATCCTTCTTAGTTAATGCCATTAAAGGTGTTTCTATTCTTCCATAGTTCCGAAAAAATGTGCGGTAGTAACCTATCAAACCCAAAAATACTCTAATATTATTCAATGTTTTGGGAATCGACCAATCCATCATGACCTTAATCTTGTTAGGGTCTACCTTGACACCTTCATGAGATACAATATGACCCAAATACTCTACCTCCTTCACCGCAAAGAAACATTTGGATGGTTTGGCATATAATTGTTTCTCCTTTAGTAGTTGTAGCACCTTGTCAACATGTCGAACATGATCCTCCCAAGACCTGCTATATATTAGCATATAATCAAAAAGTACTAACACAAATTTTCAAAGGAAGGGCTTGAAAATGGAATTCATCAACCCTTGGAATGTGAAAGGTGCATTCGTAAGGGAAAAAGGCATGACCAAAAATTCATAATGGCCTTCATGAGTTCGGAATGTTGTTTTTGGGATATCTTCTTCCTTCGTTCTAATCGGATGATACCCTGAACGGAGATCCAACTTTGTGAAGTAGATTGATCCATGTAGTTCATCTAACAATTCATCAATGACGGGAATCGGAAAATTATCTTTAATAGTGATCTTGTTGAGCTCTCTATAATCTGGACACATACGCCATGAGCCCTCTTTCTTGAGTACCATTACCACCGGTGCAGAGTAAGAACTTTGGCTAGGTCTAATAATGTCATCCTCTAACATTTATTCAACCATACGATCAATTTCACTCTTCTGGGCATAAGGGTATATGTAAGTCTTGATGTTAGGAGGAACAATCCCAGGAATGAGGTGAATAACATGATCATGATTTCGAGTGGGTGGAAGACCTCTAGGAATATCTTCAAATACTTTGGAATGCTTATCAATGATCCTTTGGATGTCAAACAGTTGGCTTAGGTTGATGGAAAATTGGTATGGATTGTTGATTTTCATTTATTTCAACCATTGGAGAGTGATATTGTAGATTGATGTCAACCCTTAGTGATTGATGTCAACCCTTGAAGAAAGTTCGGTAACGAATTCTGGTAGCATAAAGGTTTGGGTAACAGACCCAATTTTGTTTGATGTATAATTGTATGAGTTTTAATATATTTGAAGGTAAGACTATTCTATATCGATAGTACATGTCATTCCATTTCTGATGGTATGTGGAACGTCACATAACATCTCACGGTTAGAGATTTATGGCCATGCTAAGTTGGAGAACCCTCACGAGTCATCTAGAATCCCCAAAAGGTCAAAGTAGTCAAAGTGGTTGCAAAGAAGAAATTATTTAAATAATAAAGTGAAGTGATGAGTGTATTATAATTCAAAGTGGATACAAAAAAATTATTTAAATAATAAAGTTAATGGATAAATTACTAAGTGGACAAGTGGTTAGAAGTGGGTTAGCCCTAAAATAAGGAAAGTGGTTTAAGATGGTTAGAAGGTAAACCCTTGAGGAAGCTACATAAAAGTATAAATAAGAGGTAAGGGTCTCTCATTTAATTACCATTGAGCATATTGAATATCTACAAGTGACTAAGGTAACCAAATAATATCTAAGACGAATTTTAGAGGGATGTTTAAGTAAACAAGGTCGAAATTCAAGGGAGGATAAAGTCTTTTGATGATGCTTTCTAAGGTATGTTATTTACAGGTCATCTCACCATTTTAGCAATATTTTTCTACAATGATTCAGACAGTGAAATATGGAGGCCGTTGAGAAAACATATCCAAGTAGTTGTGATAAAAATTTGAGCTTGTGGGTCATTGTATTTTTGGATTTACACTCCATGGAAAATAGGGTTTGTGGCTAGTCCTAAAACTAGTCTAAAACAAGTGTTTCAGGTAAAAACGTCATAAATTCTTCATAACAGTTCCAAATTCAATAAGACCAAATGTGTTGGTTAGAGTACATTATTTAGTATTTTGTGTACCATTTTCAGATCCATACAACAAATATTCCATGCGAGGCACGCTCTACAAGTTCTCTCTCTAGAATAATCCATAATTCAGCAAGGTATGTCATTTTTGCTATAACTCCTTTTCTGGGAGATTCCAAATAGTGGAATCTGGAGGAATTGCATAAACGACATTGAAGAACATTCTGTAATATTTGCATATCTTCATTCATTACAGGTACATATTTATGATTATTTCAAGTTAGGGTTGTTGACTAGTCCAAAATTAGTCATGTGAGACTAAAGTAAAGTTTGATGAAAATGCTAGTCTCTTGTTGTTAAAGTTAAGGAAGGTTTGCAGGTATGTGATCATATACACCAGGCCTGTTATAGAGTTACAAATCATATTTGGATGATGAAATTGATTTGGTATTTTTGGTTGAGGTATGTTATAGATAGAGGTTGTATAACAGTGAGGTTGTGACACATGGTTTGATGTAATGGTTTATGGTGTTGGGTTTATGAATAGAGTGATGAATTGTTAGATAAATTTTGATGGTTATATTGGTGTGTGTATTTGGTATATGGTTGAGGTACATGTTTGGTACATCATTGAGAAAATAGTTGATGAGTTGGCACATACATGAGGTGTATAGTTGATGATGTTGGTATGTCTTGATGAGTCATAGTTGATGACTAGTTGATGCATGATCGATACATACTTGGTACATGGTTGGAGGCACTTGTTAGTAGTATTGTTGACACATGGTTTATGGATGATGTAACATACTTGTCTTGGTATATTATTAGAAGCACATATTGATCTTGGTGATGATTATGAGTTGTTGCGTTATGCTTGGTTGATGCACATCTTGGTGATATTTTTCATATGGTTGAGAGTTTTCTTGGTGAGTAGATCTGATTTGGTTGATAATATTGATGAGACAGGTTGTTGTGATAGGTTGTTTGGACAAGTTTTTGTGACATGTTATTTGTACAGGTTTGGTGCATGGTCGATGCACTTGTTTATGGTACAGGTTGGTGCATGGTTGATGCACTTGTTTATGGTACATGTTGATTATAGTTTATTTGGTACAGGTTGTTACAAATTGTTTGGTACAGGTTTAGAACAGTATATCTCATAGTGATAGTGTGACAACGGTTCCATAATTCTACTTATAGTTCAAGGTGGTTGGACAGGGAAAGGTAGGTGGTTGCAGCCACCTTCCGGTTCTAGCCAGAGAACATAGGGGGTTGTAGCCTCCTTCTGGTTGTATCTAGAGAATTGGGGAGTTGGAGCTTCCCTCAAGTTGTAGCCTGAGAAACTAGGTGGTTGTATCTGCCTTCTAGTTGTAGCCAGAGAGCATAGGGGGTTGAAGCCTCCTTCTAGTTGTAGCTGGAGAATTGAAATTTGGTGCTTCCTTGAATGTAATTCTTACTTATAAGAAAAACATTACGTGGTTTTCTCTCACATTAGGTTTCCACATAAATATTGGTGTACGGTGCAGTGTGTGGATGTGCTTTTTATTATTTATTATGCACTGATGAATGTTAATGCTTATGATACAGTAAGATATTGATGATGAAAAGATGAATATGGTTTAATAAGTAAAAGAATATACTTTGGGTTTTAAAGGACTAATAATTGATATAAATGTTCATTATTGATTCACCCCCCCTCTCAGTAATCCAACATTGGATATCTAGAGGAATATATGGCTTATATGTTTGAACATCTAGTGAGCATAGTTGTAGAATTACACCTTGATTCCCCTTTTACAATAATTTTGTCATGCCATTAGATCTTATCACCTTACTGGGTTTCCCTGTGATACCCGTTAACTTAATTTCCTTTCCTTCTAATGAAAATTTCATGAAAAGTTCTTGAAAAATAAAATCCATTGTTCCCAATGATTGTATCCATTGGACTCCTAGTACGACATCAACACCACCCATGGGTATAGAAATCATTGGACTATTCATTACATATTCCCCCATAGTAATATTGATCTTATGGAATTTTCCTCAGCAATTGATAGTTCCTCCATTTGCAATCATTACTTGAAACTTTGGCACTGGATATATAAAGCAATTGAGAGCTTTGGATAATTTATAGTGAATGAAATTATGAGTACTACCATAATCAATTAGGACTAGCGTGAGATAGAATTTTGTTGGGATTCGAATCTTCATTCTTGGGGATGGAAGCCTCTTGAGGGTTACCGATTTCTCTGGCACCTCCATTGCTAAATTTATACCTTCTACATTTTCATTTATCTTGTCTCTTGATTCCATAGTATCCTCCTCCATATTTTCTAAAGAAACATACTTCTTTCTACTAGATTCTACAAAATTTTATTATACCCAATTCAAATCCTTTAAGGTCATGGGTTCAAAATCTAGTTCTAACTCAACAAAGATAAAGAATTTTAATGATGGTCATAAATTTGTGCACGATTGTAAACTCATCCATTTTGAAATAACCCAAATCTCAATATATATCCATATATAACTTTTAAACCCTGAAATCGACCTAGACCCTACAAACAATAAGAGTCAACACAAACCATTTTTTGTTGCAAAATGTATGAGTAAATAGTTCATTCATTATAGAAAACTAGATATCCACAATATGGGCATGGGTTCAAAACCCCTATCTCAAAACCAATTTATTGTTAGTCGAATTAGTTCCCACGACGAGTAACTATATGCGATTTTTCACTCAAAGAAAAGAGTCTTTGGCACATAACAGAATGGTTCAACCCATTTGGATACTATGAACAACTTGGAAAATTCCTTAAGCTGGATGAATTTATCCATAAATAGCATGTATAGGAAATATAACCCAAGTCGTAACCCATTTTTACAAACATGGGTTTGTTTCATTTTACTTCAAAAAACCATGATGATAAATTCCAGGGGAATGGAAAGTGAAAATAATATGAAAAGAGAGAAAGACATTCAAAAAAAGAGTTATGTGAATTCTTTTCTTTCACAAACAAAAACCCTTTAGGAAACATTTCCAATGAGAGTGAAAGGCGAAGAGAAAGGAACACACACTCAACACCAGTCAAGAACTAGAACCATTACCAAATTCTTGTTTCACAAAACATATGCATAAGATGTTAAATAAATTGGCCAGAAAATACCTTGTTTTGCAACCTTTTGTATATCAGGTTGTGTCGAAATGGTTAATGAAACTTCTAGGAGTAGGGTTCCCAAGTTAACTTGAGATTTTCTTTCTCGGCAGTCTCAACAAAACCCAAATGACCAAAAACCAAAGAAAAGTGACGTGGTAAAGAGTGAGGGTATGAGATTAATTACCCTTGTACATGTGAATTGAATGCATGACCAGCCCATCATGTCGACTGTAACATCCAGTTCTACTGAGCACATTTTATACTGAATTATTCTTTGACGACACTTGCGAGCAAGTGATCCGGTTATGATACATTATGATTATGTTTTTCTTATGAGTTATGTTATGATGTCATTGTGATTATATGTTAATTTCTATATATATATATATATATCGACAAGTATTATTGATGATTTTCCTTGAGTGTGCATGATACATAACAAGTTGATGATGATGATGGAATCAACAAACTTCCTTGGACTCTGGATTGAGTCACAGAGTGAACTTGTATTTGGTTTGAGTTTTGAGTATTGATTTACATGTATATATGATGATTTTAGTTTGGATGTTATGTATATGGATTATTGACAGTATTATTGTCAGTGGATGCAGGCTTGGGGACACTTGCTAATCCGACTCAAAAAAGGAGTAAAGGGGTCATGCACAGAAACCAGAAAGTTGAGGGAGAGGTGTGGCAGTGTCCCTGTCACATCCTACTAGCACTCCCACTGTGACCTGAACTGTAGGTTAATGATTACCTAGTTCGAGAGGTCCACGATGTCATGAGGGAAAACTGAGACAGTCACTCACGAATAAATATAAGGGGCACACAATAAGGCGGAATCATTATTCCTTAGATGCCCTTAGTCTCTCACATGGTTGACCGAGTGGATTTTTTACTCCAAGTGTCAGAAAAACTTCCAAAACTAGTCAAAGGGGAGTGGCACCCTTGGATATCGGAGTTTCGTCTTGAAGGGCATGTCACGTAATTAAATTATGAGTCAATAAAAATCTAGATGTCCTAGAAAACATAATTGAAATGTTGAGACCTTGTTAGAATATAATGGTTAATTAATCATTAAATTATAAGCTAATAAAGCTTAACAAGAGTCTAAGACTAAGTCCAAGTATAAGTCTAAATCTAAATATATAATTAAATAAATTATTAAATAAGTTAAAGGAATTGAGGTATAGTCAAACTCTAGGAAAAGAGGGAATGAGAATTAAAGGTTGAGTAAGTGCACATGTGTGCATGAAAATAATAAAAGGGAATTATAAATAATAATAAAATTAAAACATGAGGAAATAGAGTGTCCTCATAGAGTAGCATTTTGAGTCAATCTCCCATAATCCTAAATAAAAGAAGACTCCTAATCCAACTCAAACTAAGATCTAGTTAGGGGACACTCAATAAATGAGAAATTGGGGAACTAAGGGACAAATAAGAGTAAAAATAGGAACACATTGGGGAATGTGGGGTAAAATGTCTAAATAAATAAAATAAAAAGGGAATTAACATGTGCAACTTGGGGAGAGTGTGACACTTGTAGTGGGTGAATAATCCTTTAATTTATTTATTAAAAATTAATTATTTGTGCATGAGGACATGTGTCATTGGGAATTTTTCTATAAAAGAAATGGAAAGGAAGGGAAATATCTCACTTTGGTTAGTATTGTTATGCTGCCAAAAATTTTCTTGACTAATTTTTACTTGTGAGAGTTGGGTTCCAAAGCTTGAAAGGAGTGGAATCTCTTCCTTGAGAGGCAAGTTTTGGTGCTATTGTTTCTAGTTTTTGTGTGTGGCCCCTTTGCAGCTCGGGGGGCTAAGGGGGAAGAAGAGTACCCCTAACGTTGGATGGGAGGTACCGGTGAAGTCTTGAAATTAGCAGGCTAAAGGAAAGGAGCATTGAGAAATCTTTTGGGTTGCGGTTCAACAACATTATATCATCATTTGGTCATGGTATTTTGTTGTTTAGCTAAATTGTTGTCTTATTGAAATTCAAAATTGTGTACCAAAGATGTATGGCAATAACACTTATTTACTTATATAATAATCTGTAGTTTTACATTTATCATTTTGTTAAATTGGTCGAATGGAATGGAATGAGCAGTCGGTGAAGATTCATTAAATCCCTATGTGAGGGAATTATTTTGTTGCTTAGAACTATTCAAAACTCTTAACGCTAGATGCATCAATGTTGCAATAGATCACATTCTCGAATATGTTTATAATAAGATCATAGAGAACCAATGACTACTCTCTCATTCCTTACTTCAATGCCTTACCTAATTACATTTTCAGTTTTCCCTCATCGCGAATTAGATTGATTGATGTTAGATCCATGGTTGGCTCTTATTGAATTGATTAATATATTGTTCTTCTCTGTATGGCGTGAATTTTTAACTGGAACTTGATTGTGTCAACTTATAGAGTCTTTGGGATTCAATTGTATTCTATTACTTTCATATTTCAATATTTTTTCAGTTGGAGTGTACAGGAACCTCATTTCTAGATGTATTGCAGCCAACATATTGAGTAATATTAAACAATAATTATTGCTTCCACCGATACCAGTATGAGTTTTTTTTTTTTTAAATCATGATGAAATGAATTGTATGATTGTGACCTCTTGTTGCACATCCCCACAGTCCTTTTCTCGTTTTCAATTGGACCTTGAGTTCCCTCTTATGCCGGAATTATTTAGCGATCACATTTTTTTTACCCTAAACTTGAGTGAATCAGTACTGCTTGTGTTCATTCGACAGTGTACAACTAATTTGTTTCGTATCTTTCAGTTTTTGTAGATTTTTTTTTAGTTGACTCATTGATATTCGTCCCAGGTGTTTAAAAAAAAAAATCTATGCAGTCATA
>ML776585.1:1481375-1505068 GCA_009831015.1 Picea engelmannii | reverse complement strand
AAGACTCGAATCCTTACTCCAAGAAGATTTGTTAGTGGACTTCATGTAGTTTAATATAGTGTCAAATTATTTTAATCATAATACTAGGGGTCTTGACCTTCGGGTTGAGAAAAAAAAAAACTAGAGGTTATCCAGCTTCCTTAAAGTATATTGATTTGTAGAAGGTCACAGGCTCATATGTTATTTGTAGATTTATGTTTCAGAGTACGCTTAGCTCCCAAAGAATATAGGAGAATGATATAGTTTGGTTCATAAACGGTTTTGAAAGAAAAATAACTTGCTTCCTCAATTATTTTAAGAATAAATTTGACTGTGTTTGAGCCCAAATGAATCTAGTACTAGTTGTTGTGTTGGTTTTGTCACTTGGGTGGGAAAAAACACAACACTTGCATGTTTAGTTAAGCCTGCTAAACAAGAAAAAAAATTGTGATCTGGGTGGATATTGGTGGCTACCCACCTTTTCCAACTGGCTCAAAACCGTTTTCTAGTAATTTTGGTATTTTACTATTTTTAACAGTTTTTAACTTCCGGGGCCATTTTGAGGGCCTAAATGAAGGTTTTTTGGGGATCGAGCTTCTAAATGACAGCCAAAGGCTCTGATTTATCCACCTAAATGAATCTCCTCGACGATACTGTTCCAACGATCTATCATGCGCCCCAAACGGATATGGTAAGCCAAAGTTAGGCCCCCGGGAAGTTGATACACCAAACTACCCAAAACAGGGTCCACAAAATTGTTGGTTTTTCATCTTCCGGGGTTAGGGTTTTGGATTTTATTTATGATAAAAAAAAAAGGCCTTTGAAGCCTCATTTTAAAAATCATCTTCTTGCGAATGTGATTAGCCATCACATCTACTCTCAGAGATAAGTTGCCACCATTCTAGTGAGTCTATCACTTTGTATTTTTACAGTCTCTATACATTTCTTTCATTAATAGAAATTGTGTATTACTGTATATTTGTGTTTATGGTTGTATCTATTATACATTTATATTATATTATTGGATATCTATGATATCTCTATGCATTTCTTTATTATATCTTTGCTCTCATTTCGTGCCAAAAATAATCTGGATTAGTGGTATCAGAGCAAGTTGCTCTTGATCATTTTGTATTGCATGTCCCCGATGAGGTCCGAGTATAGAAAGTTGGGTCTCGAGCTTGTCTCTCTTGAAGGAAATCGCTCTCACATGGCCAAGAAACTCTCCATGGTGGAAGAAAATAAAAATGACGGAGCATATGATTATATCAATCTGTTGCTTAAGCAAGCTCTCACACGACAAAGGGACGAAATGATGGAGAATTTTTCCCACATCCTTCAATGCATGTCAATAGAAACAAGTGCATATTCATCAAACAACCACTTTGGAAGCACCCCTTCTTTCAAGGTATAGGTTAATTTTGATATTCCTGTATTTGAAGGTTAGATATATGTGAATTCCCTAGACAAATGGTTAAATATGTTAGAAGGTTATTTCTCTATTCATAATTTTTCCGACAGGGAAAATATCACCTTCAGACTCCTTAAATCTCTCCCCCATGTCAAACATTGGTGGGAAAATTACTGGGAGCAAAGTTCCACAGAGGAGTCTGGAATATATGGGGTCGAGCCCACTTGAGATTTTTTTTTGGATGCGTTAAAGGAACAGTATTACCCTGTTGACAACTATGAGGACCGGTACATGAGATAGACCACACTATGGCAAGAGAGGGGCCAAGCAATTCCAAATTTCACCAATACCTTCCATACCTTGCGCACCAAGCTGGGTATCAAAGACTCTGAATAAAATTTGGTTCTGAAATACCGTGGGGCTCTACATAGATACATCCAAACTGAAACAGATTTTCTAGACATCTCATCACTTGGTGTTGCTTATCGATATGTTGTTAAAATCGAGCAGAAATTTAAGCACCAGAAAAAACGGGAGTATGGGTCTGCAAATCTACAACAACCAAAGTATGATAAAGACATCCCTAACAAACAGTCTCCTAAAAACCAGTCCAAGACACAGGAAAAGAAGGGTCACGGTAAGACAAAGAAGGACACCGGAAAATTGTATGATTTCTACAAAAGCCCCTGGCACAACACCGAGGAATGTCGCTCAAAACAGTCATTAGTGGATGAGATCAAAGACAAGGAGTCGAACCCTGATTCAGAATCTGATTCTGAAAATATTGGTAAAAGACAGATCATCGACGCAGACCCCATTGCTATTGTCGCGACCGCAATAATTCAACTAGAAGAACCAACATATCCTGAAGAGGGGGAGTGCATTTTTCATTCACAGATGTGGGTGAAGGGGACCCTACTATATTTTATTGTTGATAGCGGAAGCCAGAAGAACCTCATCTGAGAAGAGGTTGTCAAACAGTTGGGATTTTCGACAACACCACACCCACAATCATACAAAATTGGGTGGCTTCGCCAGGGACGAGATACGACATCCAACCCTTCAAGGATGAGGTATTATGTGATGTTTCCCCACTAGATGTTTGTGATGTTCTCTTGGGCCAATAATATATGTGAAAGCACCATGTTGTTTATGAGTATCGACCCCACAGTGCCATTGTTTCTATGGGGGGGCATATCTACATAATACAAGAGGTAGTTCCAACTATTGTTCCACCTAAACAGTGCCACAAGGTAGTATCTCATACTTTAAAATCCAACTTCTTCACAATCTGTTCAAAAGGTGAACAGAAGGATACTGCAACCACCATAGCCTCGGCCCAAGCACCTTCTATCCAATAGAAGCAGGTCGGAAAGATTGTAGCAAAGTGTAAAGATTCATTTTTCACATAGGAATCCCATGTATCCAGACTATTTAAAAATGTCCAACCCTTCCAGGCACATGTTCATGACAACCTTCAACAAGCTAAGTTGCGCAACTTCTCCAACAAGGAAAGCAGCTCATCAAGATGCAGATTCAACAAACACTTTTCCCTCTCCCCTGGGAACTCAATGAAATGGATACCATTTATTCCTAAGGAGGGAGTATTGATCCAGGTGGATATTGGTGGCCACCCACCTTTTCCAATTGGCTCAAAACCGTTTTCTAGCAATTTTGGTAATTTACTATTTTTAGCAGTTTTTAACTTCTAGGGCCATTTTGAGGACCTAAATGAAGGTTTTTTGGGATATATATTCTAAAATATAGTAAAAGTCTATAATTTATCCCCCTATATGAATTTCCTCTACGATACCTTTCCAACGAGCTATCGTGGGCCCCAAACGGAGATCGTATGCCAAAGTTACACCCCGGGAAGTTGATACACCAAACAACCCAAAACGGGGTCCACAAAACTTTTGGCTTTTCATCTTCCAGGTTTAGGGTTTTGGATTTTCTTTATGATAAAAAAAGGCCATTAGAGGCTCATTGTAAAAATCATCTTCTTGCGAATGCGAGTAGCCATCACATCTCTTCTTTGAGATAAGTTTCCACCATTCTAGCGAGTCTTTCACTCTGTATTTTTATAGTATCTGTACATTTTTTCATTAATAGAAATCGTGTATTACTGTATCTATTAGTTTATGGTTTCATATATGATACATTTATGTTATATTATTGGATATCCATGATATCTCTGTGAATTTATTTATTATAAATCCGCTCTCATTTCGTGCCGAAAATAATCCGGATCAGTTTGTGAATTGATTAGATAAACCAAATACACATGAAAACAAAGAAATAAAACTTAAAAACAACTAATAAATAAATGTTAGAGAATCTTGAAGAACTTAGAACCATAAAACAAAACAAATGACAAATATATAACTACCAATGGATCAATATATTGATAGGCTAAACACTGTAGAAAAAGGCAAGGACTTATGAGTCCCCTCTTCCTCTTTGAGAGGGCTCTTGAGTTCCCTAATTGAGAGCTCGTCTCTTCATACAATGGAAGAAATGATAATGGTGAAGAAATATAATGCATATTCCCTCAAGAGGTGAGTGGAATGGCCTATTGCAATGGTGCTTGAAGGCTTCAAAGAGAAAATAGGATTCTTAAAGAATAATTCTTGTAGCATAACAATACCTTGAAGTTCTTATTTTCTTAGCACACCCATGGCACATATTTATAGCATCCATTCATGGAAATATATAATTGGTTCATAGTGTGAACAAGGGGCCTTTTAGGTCACCCTGTAACCCTTGACCAACCTCCAAGCTAGATTTCGCTCAGATATGAGTGTCAAATCACGTTAGGGGTCGAACTAGAAGTGGTTGAGGGGCCAACAAGATCCATAAATGTGTCGTTCATAGAAGTGCACGGCTTTTCTCGTAGACAATCATGCATCTTGCGCATAGTGTGTTATGAGGCCTGTGTTATCCTACGCATTATTCACACTGTGCGCATGCTTCCTTTGGTGAATTTGCGCACTTCGATTTTTTTACCCAAGTATATAGTTTTTTTCCTTTTGATGGATTTTGGTGTTGTAGGTGGACTAATTATTGTTGGCATTGATGTCTTTCTTCAACCATTGTGTGCAATGTTGCAGATGATTTTTTAGTGATAACATATGCCCCCTGATATGTGAGGTTAGGAGCATATGTATAACCGAAATACATCAATGTTTATTTTGCTGAGAGTGTCATTGCAAGGAAGAGTGAAGAGAGGAACTACAAGAGAGATCCACTGGAGAGAGAGGGAAAATTGTGGGACCTAAACCTTTCTCTAGGGAGAAAAAATAAAATATCTGTACAAATGAGGTGGAAATTCCCCATGCCCGTGTCATGAAACCAAAATGTGGGACTGTAACTGATGATGGATGTTGATGTATATAACTGCAGCACCCTCAGGGGCGGTCAATAACGATAGATGATAGTGTTGAATGGTGAACAGGCCCTGAAGTGAGTCAAGGACTAATGTAAGAATTGTTGATGACTTGTAGGCATTTGATGGCCTAACAAATTTAGAGGTCTTCGGCTGGTATGAAAAAACTGCAATAGTCACATAGTAAGACCCACCGTAATATGAGAGTTTGTTGAGGTTGGATGTTATGGGGGTCAACGGAATTAGAAAGAAACGATGATTCTCTTTGTGTCGTCGGAGACTCCTCATTGAAAAGGTAATGAGAGTCAAAATATTGCTGCCCTTTTGGAAACTGTGTTGATGTCGACATGAAGGGAGACGTGATGCCAAGAAGAAAAGGGCTTCTTGAAATCCACTAAGTAATAGATGATATCAGGTAGTGACAGGTAACATGAACGAAGTCAAGATGTTGTAGGACTCAAGACTTCCCTTCGTTGGGATATTGAGGGAGAAGTGGAAACAACCGTAAAATTGAATCTAGTGTTAGGGGGACAACTAGATATGGGGTTAAACTATGCCAGAGGCTAAAAAAGTGGGTAAAATCATAGATCGTGGGTACATGGACTTGGGATACTCGAGGTTTTTTAATGATGTCGATATGAAAAAATGGTGGATGCCCCAACCAAGGGCGACATGGGTTTCTTTGTTGGGTAAAAATAAGGCCATCGAGTATGACGACGAAAAAGCTATGTATATACTGGAAACCAAGGCTTTATATAATTACCAAAGAAATAAAGAATAATTTGGGTTTATTAAACCGATACAATAACGAGTGCCCCAGCAAAAGATGGCTTGCCCTGTTTAGGGCACAAGTTTGTGAAAGAGAACTGGTGGAGGGTGGGGGGCCCATGGGTGGGTTTATGTATGAGATAAATGGATGTATGACAATCTGCAGATGGGAAAATTGATGGTGGATGAGATGGAGGGATAATGAAACTGCGGAGATGCAGTCAATAGAACCAAGATGATATGACCTGGGAGTCCATTAGGAAGGTTAGCAATATGATGAGAAGAAGGATGGGGTTCATTATCGGAAATTCAAAATACTATCGGGACGCCCAAACCTAGGAGGGTGAAATCAGCATGAGTGTCAAGTTGCCAAGGGGAACTATGAATGGGACGACTCATGTGGGGGAGAGTGATACCGGTTGACAGTACCCAAATGTGGCAGAGGTAAATATATTGCAGAGCCAAATGTAGGGACCCTAAATGTAAATTTCATAGGGTGTGACTGAGATATACAATTATTAAAAGAGGGAGTAACTACATTCCAGTGTCGAACATATACCTGAAGAGACTATAAATCTTGCTAAAAAAGTACCTACACACAAAAAACCAAATACCCGACATGAACAATATCCGATGATAAATAATATATAACAACTATTTGATTAAAACTGAAAGTGAGCATGCGTACTTGAACGTGGCATGAGAAAAAATTTCCTTCGGGGCCAAGTGCAGATGATGACCTGGTGATTATGAATACATAGATGATGAGACCAAGATCCTGTGGCTGAGAATGGATTGGAAAATGGAGGCTTTGGGCTCCTATAACAGAGTGTGGAAGTTGGGAAAAAGGGGCTATATATGGATGTTGGGCCCATAATGCCACCTCATTTGCACTGACACTATTAGTGATCTGGTGAGAGTGTTGTGAGGTGATTTGGAATATTACGGGAGCTTGGGGATACCGATCAGGCAGGTGAAATACCTCTTGTGAGAGGAAAAGTTCTCGATGATGGAGCGCATTCCAAGGGAAATCATGGGTAGTCAGTTCTTCCAAGATATCTTTGTCGCAGTGGGAAATGAGAGAATATAAGGGATCCTGGGAGGTGGCAGAGGGAATTGTCAATGGGTAAGTATTATTGTCCTCAAGTGGTGAGGACGTAGAATGGATCTCGTGTACATGGTGCGATGGCTTGCTTGACATAAACCAAAAGTCACGATACTATGGATGGGACCTCGTTCACTCAAGGACTGATGAAGAAATATATCGAATATCAGTAATTGGAGCCTCAGTAGGGAGTGTCTGAGAGGGATCTAAACAAGATGTATGGCATACTGCGGCTAATGTTTGGTGGAATTGAGGTAGAGATGGGAAAATATGGGTGTAATGGCCATATTTTGAGCATATGGCACAAGAAAATTTGGTGTGTAACCCCTTATTTCATGTGGTGGAGGACTCCGTAGTAGTAGTGGATGTACTTGGTGGAGTAGCAAGCAATGGGGTTTCTTTAGGGAGCTGGATAAGATTTTGTAACACGGGAAGAGTAGGACATTGGTTAGTGGGGTAACCTTCTCTTTCACATAGTGCACAAGGAGGTTGAGTAGAGTTGTGGGCTCGTTCTTCCATCGTCTTCCACCAGTGGTGGTGGTATTGCCACTATTTGGGGGTGGGGGTGGTGTGGCAGGAGCCTGTACGAGGATGTGCATCAGTAATCCCTCTGTCTGAGGAGGAATATATGGCATAGGAACCAAAGCAGGTTGATGGATATACCATACAGAGATGGAGAGAACCATGTTTGGAAGGGTGAGAGTAGTAGCTACTTGGAGTGCTTGGACTCCAGGTGGGGGGTAGAAAAAGGGAATTTGGGTAATGGATTGGGGGACTATCTCCCAAACTAGGATTTGATCTTGGAGGGGGNGATTCTTAGGGAATTCTTGAGGTAATAGTTCTTCGACTGGTAGAATTTTGATGTTGGGAGGGGCCTCTATGGGAGGAGTATTTTCTCTGATATATATTCCATTAGAAGACACGACACACACTTGTGCTGAAATAGTAGGGTGTAGGAGAGGTGGTGCTCCATGATATGCCCCCAACAAGGATGTGTCCTTGAATATTCCAAGGCCCATGTCGATGACCTAAAAATCATTTGAGCTAGTGCGAACAAGGGGGAGAATGTTATCAATGTTGGTGGAATGATTAGGCTAGTAATGTGTAAGTTGGTCGATGGTGGCATTTTTCCCGTTGTGGGGGAACATCATCGTACGAAACATAGAAGAGGCTATCGCCTTCATAGCATACATGTATCTACGTCTGAACAATATATTGTAATCAAGTGGGGCGTCGATAACTTCAATGTCGATGAGGATGGTTTTTCCCCCAAGTTCTACACGGACATTTTGGAAGAGCCCTTCGGAGGACGATGGGTGACCATCGTAAGCTCTCAAGGTGATGGAAGATGGTACTAGCTCAGGTGAGCCGAGTTTTTTCCATAGTAATTTGGACATGATGCATGTGGATTCACCTTCATCGATGAAATGTGATGTTCCAGATCTTAACTAGTATCTGAAAAGCTACTAGGGCGGGGAGGCGTGGTTCTCCACTATCTCGATAAAAGGTGATGAGTCGAGTATCAACTGGGTCGACTTCCCCCGAGGTGGAAAGCAAGGATTTTCATTGGGATAGACAGGTTTGGAGGACCTCCAATATAGACATGGTTGTAGCAGACTGTGCTAATTCATCGACCAAACTGTAATTATAGGTTGCCTGAGCATGAGGGTTATGTGCATTCCATCGTAACGGCATGCGAGGTATGCAATGGTTTGGTTCAATGTTAGGGCATGGAATCATCAATGGTTTTCCATATTTGTAGTGGGATTTTATTATGAGGTGGTTGGGGTAGATTCAGGAGGAAGGCCATATTGACAACCACGTGTTTGCAGAAGAATCTCTTATTCGTTGGTAAGGAGGATATTGCGATAGGCCGGATTGCCAATTTGATTAGGACCTGGGTTTTGATATTGCCCCATTTGTGATGGAGTGAGGTGTACCTCATGTTGGGTATTCATCACACCTTGGTATGGAATATGGTTTTTCAAAACAACCGGAGGTGGTGGTTACAAATAATTTTTGGGGGCCTGATCTATGGCAGGTGGTGTCGAAGGGTTTTGTGTGTTCATGTATGCTTTCATCCATTTGTAATCGGCAATTTGGTGTCAGTGGTGAGTATAATGTCCATACTCGCCACACAGAGTGCAAGGGAGGTTAGTTATGAGTTTATTGTTCTTCCCTTGTTGTGGTTTATTGTTATTGTTTCCCCCTTGGGGGTTTTGGTTGCCATGATTTTGGTTGCTCGCAGAGGGAAAATTTTGTTGGGGATTATTTCCTCCTGGTCCCAGGTTGTTATTGTTTCAGTTTTTTCCTTTCTTCTTGGCATTATCCAGTTGATGAGCCATATTTTCCATATTCAACTGTTCAAAAGTTTGAACCTGTTGAATGGGAGAGGGCTGAACAAAGTTAACGTCGGCATGTGGTTGTCCTGGTGGAGGCGAAAACGGCTGGGGAGGACCATTGAATGGAAAATATGGATTGTTTTTTGGAGATGATCCATATGGAATATAGTAATTTGAGGTACTTCCACCACTGTTAGGGTCATATGTGGGGGTTGGGGGTGGACCCCCACTTGATTGAGAAACCAGATGCATCTGGGGTACCAGTGGCGGTCCCCCAAATGGTTGAGGGGGGAAAACAGGATATGACTGTTGGTGAGTGGGGGGAGGGTAATAATATGTCTCTCCATATGGTGTTGGATGCTAATTTTCACCATAAGTAGGTGATGGGTGGTCGTAAGGGTTGTGGTGTGTCATAGAACCAATCAACCCATCCGCAGCGTGGCACATCCCAGGTTTGTCCTGGCCAAATGGTATGGGTCTAGGTGCATCAAGTAATACCGTGTAAAAGTAACCTGATTGGGAATAGATGAGGTCAAACTGTTGGGACTTGTTGATGGCTTCCTCTTCTGATTGCAGAAAAGTGGATGATACATATTTGGCAATGACAAAGATGAGTGATTTAAGAAACCAATCAAGGCGTTGTTCTTTGGTGGTTTCTTCTTTAAAAAAACTACATCATTGACGCCATTCATGGATGTGATCGATGATATGGACAAAAATGGTTTGTTTGAACTCAAAGAGAAGTTCTAAGCTAGTATCATGACGAACTAGCAGTTGGAAAAATGACAAAAAGGCCTTGGTCAATGATTCAAAGGTTACATGGGACCCTAATTTTTCGTCCACATACCATTTGGTTGTTGAACCCGTGAGAGTTATTTGAAATAACCTTAAGTGTATGGAATCATCCATGATTTTGTTTGAAGAGCACCATAAGTGGAAGTTCATAACATGGTTGGTGGGATCGTCCCCTTATTTTCCTTCAAAATTTGGAATATATGAAGGCAATTTTGTAGGCATATTGAGCCAAGTGGGGTCATGCAAAATGGGATCATTCGTGAGTTTGGTTAAATCAAGAATTTTAAGGTATGCCAAGTATGAAATAGGGAGATTTGGTGGAGGATTAGTTCCATCCATCATGTGTGTAGGTAATGGACCTATCCCTTGAGAGGGATTTGGTGGGGTTGTACTTCTCCCTTGAGAAGAAGTTTGAACCCCACCTCCTTGTGAAGGAGAAATAATGGATGGATGGCCTTGGGGATTTGACCCAAGAAACGTGGAACTAAGTAAATATGATCCAAAAATAGTAGCACTCATGGGGGTGTGAGATGGTTGATGTTGGCACAGGGGCAGACCCAGGGTTCAACATTACAACAGCGCACCAACAAAACCCTAACTACCGGCCCTTTCGGCAACACCTGTGAAGCAGATGAAGTATCACCCGAGGTAGAGGAAGGGGTGGTTGCAGGACTCAGATGTATGCAACCTTAGCTGGGACACAGATCTATGATTCTAACTCTTAATAGAGCACTTAGCAATTAACCTTCATCAATATTCAGTTCTTAGTAACAACGCAAATGTACCCTAATTACAGAGTATCACAGTATGCAACTAGATCCATCATCTAATAACACTTAACATAACAGGAACATATTAGATCTAGAAGATTCAAGCACTAAGCACATCCATATAGGTCAGATCTAGCATTCATTCACATGATTAGGCACAAAGCAACATCAGATCTATCTAACATGCATCACATAGAAACACATTGATGCATCGCACAAAGAAGAGCAACACAACATGTACGTGGTTCACCCCCACCCTGGGGCTACATCCACCAACTCTTCTTCTTTATTAATGTCTTTAATCGGTTACAACACACAATCATCAAAAACCCTTATGCGCACAGGACAGAAGATATGCATATCTCGTTAGATCCTTCTTCCTTGCGTCGTAGCACATAGCCTTCTATAATCTCTACAATAACTTGCACTTAGCTTTGTAACCCTTCTACAGTCATGCACAGAGCACTACTAGCACTTATCTTAAAACACATAGATAGGCTACCATCCCTTACTTACTTCACCTAGACATCTATTTATACATACAAAAGTGGGCCTAAGCATGGGTGAACCCACGAGCCGACATCCATTTCCCATTACATTGTCCCAAAACCAAAAAAGGGGCCCGAAAGTGGGCTGAGATCCCATGATCTCTGCTTCGTCTGGTGCTCCATCTTTGACAGGCTGTCGAAGTCCAAAAAATAGTCAAATATGACCAAGTGTTCCTCAAAACTTGGTCAATGGCCAACAGGCCCCCAACACTCACCTGTGACTCGTCCCGAGTCACTCTAGTCTGAGCAATTCCGCTTTGAATGCCTCAAGCTTGGCTCAAGCTGATTCAATCTGTTGCAGTGCTAATTCTTCTTTCTTAGTGAATTCCTGAATAAGTGCATCATTGACTGGTCCTTCGAAGCGTTGTTCTGCTATACTCACAACCTGTTCAATTTCTACTCCTTGGCTTTCAAGTTCAGTGAATAGTTGACATGTCTTTTCTTGCACTAGTTGAAGTCGTTGAGAGACTTCCATTACTTTACTCTGGAGTGTGCGTACTTGCTGTTGGGTCATGCATTTCTCTGGAAACCTCTTCATTCTCTCAACTGGTGACAAGGCCTTTAGCTGCACTTGTAACGTGTCTACCTGATGTTGCGTGTGTTGGAGCTACGACTCTAACGCCTGTAATTCTGGACTCTCTGTGAGGCTTTCATACGTCTGGGTGCTTCTAGAGTTCATCTTCTTGTATTCCAAGGAAAAATATTTTAGTCATTCAACTGCGCTTTGGGCAGTGGCCTCTCTTAGGTCTCTTATTTTTTGAGGTGTCTCAGGCACAGTGCGAAGTTCCAGGTCTGCGATGCGCTGCTAAAGTTGTTGGATCACTCCTTCCAGTTGTGCCACTTGATATGGAACTCGTTCTTATATCTGGACTTCAAGGAGTGTCACAGAGCGAAGTGCTTTGTGAACCCGTTCCTGTACTTTGAGTTTTTCTGCGAACAATTGTTCCCTGTCTTGTTGTAGCGTTGCTTTCTCTTTCTCCCACTTTGCTTGAAGAGCTAGTTTTTCTTGTTCTGCATTACTGTGTTGTTCTAGCATATCTTTTTGTGCCTATGCCAAATCTTGGGTAGCTTGTACTGTCTCTTCCTGAGCTCGTCGAAGGCGAGCTTCAACTTTATTGGTAATCTAGTGCAGTTGGGTTGGCTCATTTCCTAGTTCTTATGTTCCACTTGTCGAGGGTGCAATAGAAACTGCGCGGCTAGATTGTAGTTCCTGCTGCACTTCTCAAAGTTCTCCCTTCATTCGAATGAATACCTTCTCCTGCTTCACTTCTTTCTTTTCCATGATCTCCAATGAAGCATAATTCAACGTAGCGACTAAGAAGTCGAAATCGTTTGAGATGAGGGTAGTCTTAAACGTAGCCCTAGTGGCTCTAGATTTCTTTCGAGATGAAGGATTTGGTGGGGTAACCTTCCTTTTCTTGGTTGGATCCTCTTCGCCTCTAGGCAGAGTAACTTCACCTTTGTTTTGCTTGACTTCCGTGCCACCTAACTCTCCACCATCATCTCCATGTTCAGGTGAGGTCGAGGATGTCTCCACCGATGTGCTATGGACATCATGCACTTCGTCATTTTTCTTCGTTTTACTTGGTCCCGGTGTGTCCGGCATAGTTTCATGGATATCCACATCGGACATCTTTGCAGGGTCCGCTGGAATAAGGAGGTATGTAGACCATTCCTTGGTAATCTCCTCCAAGTCATCTTCTGTCAATTTGTAATATGACTGGAGTTGTTGTTTATGCTCATCAGCGCGCGTTGTAATGTAGGTGAAGTGGTGTTCCACGTTGAACTTCATCAAGGGTCTAAACTTGTAAAGTGTGTTCGGGGTGATGCACAGTGTAGACTGGATTTCAATCTTTAACTGGTTGTAGTAGGTGTGGAAGACGACAATTCACTGCCATTGTTTGCTCATGTCGTTGGAATACCACAGGGTACAGAACTTCGCGGTCAGTGGTTCGAAAGGTTCTATATCCGGGAAAGCGGCGCCTTCTGGTAGCTCCCAGGAAATGAAAGCAATCAATATAAGAAGCTAACTAAAATGGAAGTCATACTCTTGGTCTTGTGCTTCTCTGCAATCAATATCTAGTTGGTTGACAAGGTACTGCACCCAGTTCATCTGTAATCCTTCACACTTCCCTACAAGGTTGACCACGAATCTAGTCACTTGAGTTGGTCTACTCTTACGAACTAAATTTCCCACGATCAGCTGACAGGAAAGGCGCACTGTGCCACTCTGGATAGAGGCTACCTTGTAGCCTCGCATGCCCTTCTCGACATCACCATAGGTTTCCTTAATTTTCTGCGTTAATGCTCGGTCGGAGGTCTTGCCTGGGTAGAACTCCTATGGGTCAGGGCCTTGCATGATAAGCCCTATGATCTGATTGATCACGGTCGGATCCACAGTGATGTGTCGGTTTAGCCATAGGTATCCTCCATGGTAGCAAGATATAAGCAACTTTACGCACGCATTCACCTCCTGGTGTCTGCCAAAGTGCGGAATCTTCATAACATTCAGTAATGTAGAATGCACGAGGTTTTGGGTCCAAGACTATGGGATGATCTTCAAGTTATTTCCCTTTGTCTTCATTAGATACTTGTGAGGGGCAAGCATACTGTAGACTTTCCTATCGTCGAGGTTGAAGTCACTAAACTTCAATGGTGCGAGCTTGTCTTGATCAGCTCGAACTGTGCACGCTCCTTTCGGAAGGTACGCAGTGATCAAAGTATACTCAAAGTCTTTGGGTACACTTTCGCGGTTAATTCCACCACTCAAAGGTGGTATGTAAGTTGGCAGAATGTGTCGAATAAGCTTGGCATTCGCAATGTTATCTTTTTTCTTTGTTCTTGTCTCTATCGTGGTTCGGGAAGTTCATGCTCCGCGAGTAGTTGAGGGAGAAGCTTGGATTCCTCCTATTGATGATTCTTGCACACCTTCAAACATCCTTCTTTCTGACATGACTCTCTCATCCATTAAGTCAATCAGAACATCTTTGACTTATTTCTCTACTGTGTTGAGCTCGTCCGACATACAATCTCAGGGTCGATTAGATCATATGTGAACTAGATTAAGAAACTGCAGTGGAGGGTATGGGAACAAGGCGATGATCACAGTGTAAAATAATCTCAGGCCGTGTGCTCAAGTTCTTAGTTAGCAAAAGTTATTCTCAGGGCGTGGTGCGGCGGACTAAGTAATAAAGTTAGCAACGGTATGCTTGCAACGGGTATGAAGCTTCATTAACTCATGTTATGTCCGTTTATGGTGTGGTCTAATGGTCTAGTGGCGAATCATCAATTATTTTCGACCCGTTCGGAGCAGTAGTTGAACGGTTATATCAGCTTCCAACGGCTATATTGCTTCGCCTCGGCGAAGTGGCCTATGTCGCTAGTCTATTGATCTTAGCTCTCTTTTTACTTAGTTTCCTAGCCTTTTTTCCAGTGAGCTTCATATCGTGGATTATCTTTCCATTTTGATTCTTATTTTTCTTGAACATAGGTACTTCGCGCTGCTGAGATTCTCTCCTAAAACCCAGGGGTAATAATTCTTCCTTTTCTAGAACATGTGCTTCGGGCTTCTTTGAGCCTTCTAACATTCTTTCAAATTCGACATCTGGGCCTCTAACAATAAGTGGCTTCTATCTGTTCTCCTGTTCTTCAATCAACTGCACAATCCTTTTGGTCATGAAATCCATTAACTCGTGTCTTTGTTGTTCTAAAACTTTGTCTTCTTCTTCCTTTGTGGATTTATCTCTCTCAATCCAAGGTTTTCCAAGTAACATAGTAAACGGGGCGTTGTCCTCAATAAACTTAATAATCTTAAAATCTTATTTAGTCGAATTTCCATTGACTGTTATAGGTATCTGAGCAAATTTTCCACATAACATTATCAGTTTTCCTCTGAATAGTCCTATTCCTCCCAGTGAAGGAATCATGGCGGGCTTCCCTATAACTTCCCAAGTTCTTTTTGGCATGATGTTCATTTGTGTCTCTTCATCAAGAATACAGTCAATGTCGAAGTCCCCCAATCTTGCTTCAACTTGTTCCTTTTCTTTGAAGATCTCCAGTAATCGGACATCTTTATGTTCTTTCAAAGTTTCTTTCATCTGTATCAATACTTTCTCTAACTCTTTCTGAGATTCGGCTATTTCTAGAGCTGTCTTAGGGTTTTCTTCATTCAAATTCATTCTTTCAAGCTTAGCAATCATTCTAGGGCAATCGAACACCTCATGGTCCAAAGCTCTGCAACAGAGACAACTAGGTTTTCCACCCGGGCATTCCTTAGCTAGATGGCCTAGTTTTATGCAACTGTAACATAGGGTTAATCCTCTCTTTCTTGTGAATGATCCCCAGCCTCTTCTGTACTACGCACTAGAATCATGGTAGCTAGCCTGCAAAAAATTCTTTCTAGGATCCTGCATCCATTGGTTAGTCCAAACATTCTTTCTATACATAGGTATAACATATTTATCACTATTCTTACCAGATCTATCCATATCAAACCTTCTTTCATATAACAATGCTCTAGTTTTCAAACTAGGACAGACTCTATCAAGCATACTTAGATCCATATTTTAGAAACAAAAAAAAAAAATTCCACTTATCTTACTTTTACAAAGCATAAAGCTTCCAGATCTAAAAACTTTTAGTTGTTCTTACCTCTATCAGAGCACAGAGCTTATAGATCTTGCCTCTTTCTATAGATATGACCTATTTTCTTCGGAAACTTCCACTTTAACCTTTCTTAGAGCACAAAGCATTCATATCTTACTTCTTTTCTTCAGATATGTCCTTCCTTCTTTAGCACAAAGCTTATCAGATCAAGTGGATTATTGTGCGCTAGGGCACAGGTCCACGCACATAGCTTTCAAGTTTCATGATGAATCTTTGCACCAAGCTTCTTCTTTCTCAGTTCCCAGCAATCACAGTTTTAGGTCTCGGCAATGGAACCATTTGTTGGCACAGGGGCAGACCCAGGGTTCAATGCTACAACAGCGTACCAATAAAACCCTAACTATCGTCCCTTTCGGCAACACCTATGAATCAGATGAAGTCTCACCCGAGGTAGAGGCAGGGGTGGTTGCAGGACTCAGATGTCTGTGACCTTAGATGGGACACAGATTTGTGATTCTAACACTTAACAGAGCGCTTAGCAATTAACCTTCATCAATATTCAGTTCTTAGCAACAGCGCAAATGTACCCTAATTACAGAGTATCACAGTATGCAACTAGATCCATCATCTAATAACACTTAACATAATAGGAACATATTAGATCTAGCAGATTCAAGCACTAAGCACATCCATCTAGGTCAGATCTAGCATTCATTCACATGATTAGGCACAAAGCAACATCAGATCTATCTAACATGCATCACATAGAAACACATCGGTGAATCGTACAAAGAAGAGCAACACAACATGTACGTGGTTCACCCCCACCCTGGGGCTATGTCCACCAACTCTTCTTATTTATTAATGTCTTCAATCGGTTACAGCACACAGTCATCAAAAACCCTTATGCGCACAAGACAGAAGATCTGTGCAGCTCGCTAGATCCTTCTTCCTTGCATCGTAGCACATAGCCTTCTATAATCTCTACAATAACTTGCACTTAGCTCTGTAACCCTTCTACAGTCATGCACAGAGCACTACTAGCACTTAGCTTACAACACATAGATAGGCTACCGTCCCTTACTTACTTCACCTAAACATATATTTATACATACAAAAGTGGGCCTAAGTGTGGGTGAACCCACGGGCCGACATCCTTTTCCCATTACATTGTCCCAAAACCCAAAAAGGGGCCCGAAAGTGGGCCGAGATCCCATGATTTTTGCTTCGTCTAGCACTCCATCTTTGACAAGCTATCGAAGTCCCAAAAATGGTCAAATATGACTAAGTGTTCCTCAAAACTTGGTCAAGGGCCAATAGTTGAGATAGTGATTTGGAAAGACTAGGGACTCCTCCTAGAATAGGAGTGAGATTCTGCAAGCATCTAGAACGACAGGGATTATGTGGTTCCCCTATGGTTTTCGACTAGAAAAGTGAATGTGTGCAAATGGTGACAAGAGAGAAATACATGAACAAGGGCTTTGTATATTTTTTACCTTCACAAGATAATATAACTCACAATTGCATGTAATAAAATGAACATCATACATAAATCAACTATAAAACAAGCATGTGGGTAGGTGGATTTTTTCTACGTGGGGGAACAATAAAAAAAAAATGATCATGTCCTAAAAGACCTATCGTCCTTCCTCTCAATTTAGCACTGGTCCTTCCAATAGCACTCAACAGTGTGGTCTGAAGCCATCGGAAGAGGAACTAGTGAAGGTTCAAGTAATCAGTTATAATGAGGGGTAGAGAGTGCATATCCCGAAAGAGATGGCGACATTTCCCAATATCCACACAAAATTTGATCAAGGTGCAATTGCAGCCCACAATCGCCACCTGGGTGGATACCCTATGTTTGGCCACTAAGTAGCTCGGTCAAACTGCAAAATTTATATTTTCGGCCTAAGAAATGGGTCACTGGATGGATTCCCTCACAATATTTGGGTGACTCAAGTAGGGGTGCGCAAAACAACCGGACCTCGGACCCTTCACAAGTATCTCGATTACTTATGGTGTAGGAACACTTGACTTGAAGGATTTGAAAGTTCCCTATATCTCAACTTTTATTGTTTGAAAATGTGAGAACCTGGTAACGACGGGTTATTTGGATGCCTACCCCCGCGATCCTACCTAGACTAAAAAAATTATTTTGGCACCTCCTATGGAGGAAAATTTAATGTGTTTTTAGAAAAAATTTAGATGTGGTGGGATGAGAGATTGGGGTCATGGACCAATATCGTTTGAATTAATTGGTGTGGATAATTTCAAAAGAGGTAGTCAGATCTTTCAGAATTCTTTTGGAGAAATCCTACCTCGACCTCCACTATTCTAATAGAAATAATGTGTGTGAGGAGTGGCTTTGTGTGCAAGAAAGTGAAAAGTGTGCAAATAATTTTAATAAGTTAAATGTGAGATTGCAACATGTGTAATTCATGT
The DNA here is from genome assembly GCA_009831015.1 of Picea engelmannii. Taxonomy (NCBI): domain Eukaryota; kingdom Viridiplantae; phylum Streptophyta; class Pinopsida; order Pinales; family Pinaceae; genus Picea; species Picea engelmannii. The sequence continues at coordinate 1,486,918 of ML776585.1, read as the reverse complement.
GGTCCTTACAAATCTTCTTACCTAGCTTACTATGTGTATTTGGTACAACCTTGCGAAATATTTAAAGCCCTAAAGAACTAGCAATGTGGACATATGGCTCCTTACAAATCCTTTAAACTCCCTAAAATGTTGTCCATATTAAGAAAGATTTTGAAACTATCCTAGAATTGTAGACATGTGGGCATGTATGGGCCCATTACTTTCATCTTTAAGAATTTCCTAGAGTGTGATCTAAACTAAGAAAGTTTTTTAGAAACTATCCTAATATTGTAAATATGTGGGCATGTATGGGCCCTTACAAAGATTTAAGATGATTTCCAAAACTAAGAGGAACCCTAAGGGGGGTTTGTCCTCTCCTAAATATTTTTAAGGGACATTAAATGTCCTTTTAACCACATTTTTTGATTCTCGAGATCACACTAGGGTGCAGGGGAAGAGCATACTTGAGGGTTAAAATTAGTTTCTAGTCCCAATTTAAGTGATTGTGTATGAAAAGCAATAACTTCCACTTAAAATTTTAAAAGCCAAATGAGCCATCCATGTGTAAACAAATAAAATAGGAGAATAGTGATTATTTTTACCCCTATGTGCCTATGTTAGCTAACCTTTCTTGTGAGAAAGGACTCTAAGTGAAGTGTATTTTCTTTACAAAGTGCAAGAAAACAAAAATTTGAAGGCTAGGGGGCCTCAAACCATTCATTAAAACCCTTACAATTTGAAAAAAATGGAATTATGCACGGGCTACAGTTCTAATAAGAGCGCAAAGGGTGCACAATGTGTAGATAAATAAATCCTATTTCATGCACAGTTCACGTCTGTGGGCCTTGAAATCCGTGCACTTCCTGTCACACGTTGGGGAAGACATTTCCAAGTGAAATACTCCTTCCTTAGCTCTGAATTTTGACTTTGGCAAGTTGGGCTAGGCTAGTTTTGGTACCTGCATGTCAAAACAATAAAAAATAAGTTCTCTCAAAGCTTAAATAGGGAGGAATTTGATGTTTGACACACCTACCATACTTAGAGGGGGGGGGGTGAATGAGTGTGGGGATCTTTTCCCAAAACTTCCCTCTTACACAAAAACTCCTTAGTTAACATTCAAAATTTGCTCATTACTCATTGTTGTCATTTGTAATCAGTTATATGTAAATACATATCAGAAACATATCATCAACAAATCATCTCCACAAGGAACATAAAGAACACAAGATGTATGTACAATTTTTCTTTTTAGTATGGACTTTAATCTAGGGGTTTTTCAGCAACAAATGAATAGAGTACAAATCTACAAGAGCACCAGCTCTATATGAAAGACTCATCTTACATTCTCAGCACCAAATGAGATGAGGCAACAATCCTCAATAGATATCAATCTGTCAACATAAACAAGTGCATCATCCATGCACCAACATGTGACAAACAACCTATAATCAACCTGTACCATAAACAAGTGCATCCAACCATGTACCAAGTATATACCAATCATGTGTCAACTACTCATCAACAATTACTCATCAATATGTACCAACATCATCACCTATACACCTCGTGTATGTGCCAACTCATCAACTACTTGTCTCAACCATGACTAGTTTTGGATTAGTCAACAACCCCAACTTGAAATAATCATAACTTTTTACCTGTAATGAATAGATATTTGAAACTAATATACAATGTTATTCAGTGTGTTTTATGAAATTCCTCCAGGTGGCACTACTTGGAACCTCTCAAAAAATGAGTTATAGCAAAAATGGCATACCTTGTTCAATTCTAGCTTATTCTAGAGAGTGGCCTTGTAGAGCATGCCCCACACAAAATATTTGTTGAATTGATATGAAAGTATTACAAAACATACGACAGGATGTACCCTAACCAACACATTTTGTATCATTGAATTTGGATCTGTTATGAATAATTTATGACGTTTTTACCTGAAACGCATGCTTTTGACTAGTTTCAGGACTAGCCACAAACCCTATTTTCCACAGAGTGTAACTCCCAAAATACAACGACCCACAAGATGAATTTTTTACCACAGATACTTGGGTATGTTTTCTCAATGGAATAGCAATTTTACGGTCTGATCATTATATATAAAAAATTATAGAGAAAATGGTGAGATGACCTGTAAATAACATACCTTAGAAAGCATCATCAAAAGAATTTATCCTCCCTTCAATTCCGGCTCTCTTTTCTTCACCTTCCTTATGAAATTTAGCTTAGATATCCTTGGTTACCTCAGTCACCTATAGATATTCAATATTCTCAAGTGTTCCACATAAAAAATGCTCAAGAAGCTCTCACAATAAGCTCTCCATCAATACTCCAAAAGATATTCTCACAAGAAGCTCTCCATTGATCCACAAAAAGGATGATCTACAAGAGACCATTGTTATCTTATTTATACTTTCATTATCTAGGTCACTTAACCCATTTTTAGGTCACTTAACCCATTTCTAAGTCACTTAACCTATTTTCCTTATTTTAGGGTTAACCACTTTCCATAAATAGAAATTTCTTCAATATTTAAATATTTCTTCCTGATTTTCTCATCTTACTTTATCATTTCTTGATTTTTTCACTTCTCTTTATTATTTAAATAATCCACCTTGACTTTATCACCTTACTTTATCATTTAAATAATTATTTCTTCTTTTAGGTCACTTAACCTATTTTCCTTATTTTTAGGGTTAACCACTTTCCATAAATAGAGGGTTCTCCAACACTTTATCATTTAAATATTTCTTCTTGATTTTGTCACCTTAATTTATCATTTCTTGATTTTGTCACTTCTCTTTATTATTTAAATAATCCACATTTACTTTGTCATTTTATTTTATCATTTAAATAATGATTTCTTCTTTTAGGTCACTTTGACTTATTTGACCTTGGAGGCTTCAAGCCTTCATGTGGGGGTCCTTCATCTTCGTAAGGCCATAACTCTCAAACCATGAGGATTTATGTGACATTAAACATACCACCGGAAATGGCATGCCAAGAACTATCCATATATGATAGTTTCACCAACAATTTCCTTGATCTTCATCTCATTATTCCACATACAAGCATGGGTCCTCCAACCATTCTTCTAGGATAACTCAATCCGTAAAGCGTCTTCCTGTGAGGGTTTTCACCATAAGGGGGCCACTTTGGAGTTCATCCATTTGTGCACCTTATCAATCATGATAAGAAAATAATGAGAGCAAGGGTCCTCCAACCATTCTTCTAGGATAACTCAATCTGCAAAGCATCTTCTCGTGAGGGCTTTTACCATAAGGGGACCACTTTGGAGTTTATACATTTGTGCACCTTATCAATGATGATAAGACAATAATGATTCATCTATACATTTTTCCAACAATGGATCATATACCAATGAAACCACAATGATCCATCTTCATCATGTATCAATGAAAACTCATTGATCCATCTTCATCATATCAATGACAACTCATTGATCCATCTTCATCTATGCATTCTCATCAAGGAAATACATATTATATTGCATCAATCATCAATCAATCAATCCTTTGACATCAATCAATCACTTGAAATCAATCAATCAAACCATTTTCATCAATGACAACATGATCCAGCAATCTCCCCCTTTGGCATTGATGGCAATACCAACATTGATGTCAACACCAATTACCAATTATTGATGTCAACATGTCGATAAGGCATTCTCTACATCAAGAGTCAATGTGACTATCTCTCCCCATCAATAAACATCAATCACATCAATGTTATTAACTCTCCCCCTTTGACATCAATGGCAAAGGGCCATTCTCATCTTAGGGTTGCTCCCCTTGCTTGAACTCTCCTTGGGGCTTCTCCCCCTATCTGAATGCCTTTGATCTTCCTCTGAATAATATCTCCCCTTTTGAACAAGGGATATCACTCTGATGTAATAATAAATATACATCGAACATACTCCCCATGTGACCATTGCTCCCCCTGAAATTATGCTCCTGTGCTCTTTCTTCAAGTATAGGGATCTTTTCTAGGTATGCATTTGATAAATATCTCCTCCTAGAATCATGGGAAGAAGAATGACTCCCTCTATGGGTATGTCTCCCCTATATTTTTTGCAATATGAACATTGTGCTACCATATAATGATCATTGGACCTGTTCATGCATCAAACTCTTGCCATACCAAGCAGCATGAAGCAAAAGATATGTCAACAACAAAATAAAGAATCATGAGAAAAATATCAACCAAGTACATCATTTACAAAATGTGTGTTCATCATGAACAACACATATGTACATGAACAACATGCAATGTGCCAAAAGATATCATCCATGGAATGTATCAATCATATGCCTTTATCAACATGCCAACATGTGCATCTACCAATATGCCAACCATGTGCATCCACCAATATGCCAACCATGTGCATCTACCAACATACCAAACAATGTATCATATCACTCATGATATGTCTCCATCATGAACCAAGTGCCACAATCAGGTATCTCAAACAAATTCCAATTGTTGTGCTAATCAAGTAGTACCAATGGTGTAGTATCGTCAAACATATGTCATCTATGAGTGTACCAAACATGTACATTACCATGCACCAATACCAAAAAATGATGAATCCCATATATGTATGCCAAATCCTCCATAAAACATGTGCCAATCAAACTGCTAGTAGGTGCCTCTTCCAATGTACTAGAAAAGTACCAATCATGCATCAACTATAGATCAATAATGATGTACAACATGATCACCTCATCAACTCACCAACCATATGTACCAATATGTAGCCCAATCCACATGAAAAATGCATACACCATGATATCAACATATGCTTCCAATAATACATCATAAAATATATCAATGAAACTCAAATATGTACCAGCCATGTATACCAATAGATCAGTATCAATCCATACTCATGGGTTAGTGTCATGCACTCGAGATTTTATTTTAAATAATCCAATAGATGAACACTTAAACCTGTAGCAAATAGTGTCAGAACCTGCAACAAACAATGTTAGACCCTGCAAAAAAGTGTTATACCATCACATCAAGCTACAATCCATGTGCATGGCCTTTTTTCAAGGTTTTACCACATATATGTGATATGTTGCACAAAATCTCGCGTATGTACGTGAACTATACAAGGTCAACCTGCATATGTACGCGACTGATACCATTGTCACCCATGTATCCTTCAGTAGATGACTTACTTGATATTCCCTTCAGTCTTTCATTCTGTTATGGCTTCTTTGTCTTCTTCACCCACTTCTGTAGACGTCCCTGCTCCTCAGAACTTGATCTCTGAGCATCCATATTTTCAAATATGTCTCCCTTCCTTACTTCATTCCTTCTTCTAGCCATGTTATTTGAAGTTCTCATCATGGAATTTCTTCTTGTGTTCCATCACTCATAGGATTTGTGGCCAAATCCACTACAGCTATAGCATCTCATAGTGTTACAGTGAACAACAATGTGTCCTACTTGATCACATCTCCAACACCTCATGGTGTTATAAAATCTTCCATTATATCTCCTTTCATAAGATCTACATTCAA
>ML776585.1:1458848-1478396 GCA_009831015.1 Picea engelmannii | reverse complement strand
TTCTCTTTATTATTTAAATAATCCACCTTGACTTTGTCACTTTACTTTATCATTTAAATAATGATTTCTTCTTTTAGGTCACTTTGACTTATTTGACCTTGGGGGCTTCAAGCCTTCATGTGGGGGTCCTTCATCTTCGTAAGTCCATAACTCTCAAACCATGAGGAGTTATGTGACATTCCACATACCACCGGAAATGGAATGGCAAGCACTATCCATATAGGATAGTTTCACCAACAATTTTCTTGATCTTCATCTCATTATTCCACATAAAAGCATGGGTCCTCCAACCATTCTTCTAGGATAACTCAATCTGTAAAGCGTCTTCTCGTGAGGGATTTCGCCACAAGGGGACCACTTTGGATTTCATCCATTTGTGCACCTTATCAATCATGATAAGAAAATAATGAGAGCAAGGGTCCTCCAACCATTCTTCTAGAATAACTCAATCCGCAAAGCATCTTCCCGTGAGGGATTTAACCATAAGGGGACCACTTTGGAGTTCATCCATTTGTGCACCTTATCAATGATGATAAGACAATAATGATTCATATATACATTTTTCCAACAATTCATCATATACCAATGAAACCACAATGATCCATCTTCATCATGTATCAATGACAACTCATTGATCCATCTTCATCTATGCATTCTCATCAAGGTAAATACATATTATATTACATAAAATCATCAATCAATCAATCCTTTGACATCAATCAATCACTTGACATCAATCAATCAAACCATTGGCATCAATGACAACATGATCCAACATTTGATATTGATCCCCATTATGGTCGTCAATATGTTGTGTTGGTTTTGTCACTTGGGTGGGAAAAACACAACACTTGCATGTTTAGTTAATCCTACTAAACAAGGCAGAAGTTTGTAAGTTGATTAGATAAACCAAATACACATGAAAATTGTTGGATTACTGAGAGGATGGATGAATCAGTAATAGAGCAATGTAATCATTTTTAACCATATAATTCAAGTGTTATATCAATGTAGCATTATCATTCAATAAAGAGTAAATAAGAAATGATAAAATGAAAAACCATACACATACACAATACACCAATGTTTTATGTGGAAACCCAAAGCGGGAGAAAACAACAAAATGTTTTTTCTTATATGTCTTGAAGAATTACATTCATTGGAAGCACTAACTTCCTTTGTTTTCCAGCTGCAACTGGAAGGAGGCTGAAACCCCCTTGTTTCTCAGGATACAACATGAGGGAATCTTCAAATCCCCTATTCTCTGGCTACAACCTGAAAGAGGTTACAACCCCCTATGTTCTCCAGCTACAACCGGAAGGTGGCTACAACCACCTGTCCTTGTCTCGTCCAACTGCCCTGAAGTAGAAGTAGAATGATGGAACCACTGTCACATTATCACTGAGAGAAATACAGTTGTAAGCATGTACCAATAAACCTGAACCATGCATCAACCTCTACCTCAACCTGTAATAAACATGTACCATAAACAAGTGCATCAACCATGCACCAACCTGTACCAAACAACATGTAATCAACCTGTACCATAAACAAGTGCATCCAACCATGTGCCAAGTATGTACCAGTCATGTGTCAACTACTCATAAACTATGATTCATCATAATGTACCAACATCATCAACTATACACCTCATGTATGGCCAACTCATCAACTACTTGTCTCAACCATGTACCCAACATGTACCTCAACCAAAAGCCCTCATCAATTTCATCATCCAAATATGATTTGTAAATTTTTAATAGACCTGATGTATATGATCACATACTTGCAAACCTTCCTTAACTTTCACAACAAGAGACTAGCATTTTCATCAAACTTGTTTTTAATCTCACATGACTAATTTGAGATTAGTCAACATCCCTAACTTGAAATAATCATAACTATGTACCTGTAATGAATAAAGATCTGAAAATAGTATGAAATGTTCTTCAGTTTGTTTTATGCAATTACTCCAGGTGTCACTACTTGGAACCTCTCAGAAAAGGAGTTATAGCAAAAATGGCATACCTTGTTGAATTCTGGCTTATTCTAGAGAGTGACCTTGTAGAGCATTCCCCACATGAAATATTTGTTGAATCAATCTAAAAATGTTACACAAAATACTACAGACTGTATTATAACCAACACATTTGGTATTATTGAATTTGGATCTATTATGAAGACGTTATGATGTTTTTACCCGAAACACTTGTTTTAGACTAGTTTCAGGACTAGCCACAAACCCTATTTTCCACGGAGTGTAACTCCAAAAATACAACGACCCACAAGATGAAATTTTTATCAAATATACTTGAATATGTTTTATCAATGGCTTATCAATTTCACGGTCTGAATCATTATATAAAAAAATTATTGTGAAAATGGTGAGATGACCTGTAAATAACATACCTTAGAAAGCATCATCAAAAGAATTTATCCTCCCTTGAATTCCGACCTTCTTTTCTTCACTTTCCCTCTGAAATTCGGCTTAGATATCCTTTGGTTACCTCAATCACCTTTATATATTCAATATTCTCAAGTGTTATATAAAATGAGAGAGCCTTGCCTCTTATTTATACTCTCCAAGTAGCTTCCTTAGAAGCATCTTCTAGGTCACTTTGCCCACTTTCCTTATTTTAGGGTTAACCCAGTTCTAATTTCTCCATTAAATTTATTGTTTAAATAAAAAAAATTGCATTCACTTTGAATTATAGTACACTCATCACTTCACTTTATTATTTACTTTCTAAAATCTCTTAAACCACTTTGACTACTTTGACATTTTGGGGCTTCTAGATGACATATGAGGGTCCTCCAACTTCGTAAGGCCATAACTCTTAAACCGTGAGGAGTTATGTGATGTTCCACATACCAACAGAAATGGAATGACATGTACTATCCATATATAATAGTTTTAACTTAAAATATATCAAAAAGCATACCATTATTCATCAAACAAACTTGGGTCCATTACCCAAACCTGGGTTCTCCAACTTCTCATGGCCATAACTCTCTAACCGTGAGGAGTTATGTGACGTTCCACATACCACCGGAAATAGAATTACATGTACTATACATATAGAATAGTATCACCTTCAAATATATTAAAACTCATACCATTATACATGAAACATCCTTGGTTCCATTACCCAAACCTTTCTGCTACCTGAATTTGCTACCAGACTTTCTTCAAGGGTTGACACCAATGACAACCAACCTTAATCAACAATATCCCCCTTTGGCATTGATGGAAACACTCTGATGCAATACCAAAATCATGCCATGCAATATTGAAGTCATATCACTCATGCTCCCCCTGGAACCATCCCTTTGTCATCTGCCTCTCTATGACCATTCCTCCCCCTAGAGTTATTCCTCTGTCCTCGGCATCTGATAAATCTCTCCCCCTTTGTCATCAATGTAAAAGGTATCTTTCCATCCGGGGTTGCTCCCCCTAACTGAACTATCTGATCTCCCAACCTGAATTGTCCTCTTTATGGTACTTCCTTGTGTACATCTAAGACATATAAGATAAGCATTCAAAAGAATTCATTTTGGAGTAGAAATAACTCTGAGTCTCTGGAGAAGATACTCAAAGGCTTCCCATGGAAGCGGTTTTGTAAAGATGTCTGCCACTTGTTCTTTTGTGCCCACATACTCAACTCTAATGTTATTTTCTACAACATGTTCTCGTAGAAAGTAATACTTTATTGGAATGTGTTTCATCTTGGAGTGTCTCACCAAGTTCTTTGAGATACTAATGGCGCTTGTATTATCACAATAGATTGGAATGGGCTCATCATAGTAAACCTGCGTATCTGTTAGAGTTTGTTTCATCCATAGAACTTGTGTACAACATGTTATTGTTGCAATATACTCTATCTCAACTGTAGATAGAGATATTGACGATTGTTTCTTTTTTATCCATGATACTAATGTTGGAAGATTGGTTGTTGTCATTGATGTCAACCCTAGTCATGGGTTTTGGACCGCAAGATTGATGAAGGTATTTGGACATGAAGGAAAATGCACATGCAGATATAACACCCATGGATGTATAGTATACATCATGTTGTTTCCAGTCGTATGTGGCACATCACATGGATCCTCATGGTTGAGGAGAAATGAATTTTTGAAGATGACAAAGTGAATTGAAGAAGGAAGTACATGTAGGCCCTGAAGATAATTAAAGAAAAGAATTACAAAATAAGAAAGTGTCAAGTCGGCCTTAATGTTAAAAGAAAGTGACATAAATGGTATAAATAAATATCATTATACATTCATTTTATACACAATTCGAATTTCAGAGGAAATCATAAGTAAAGGAGGCTGGATTTCAAGGGAGGATGAAGTCTTTTGGTGATGTGTTCTAAGGTATGTTATTTTCAAGTCATCTTACCATTTTTTCTATAATTTTTTTTCTAGAATGATTCAGATGGTGAAATTACTATGGTATTGAGAAGACATATCAAGGTACCTTTGGTAAAATTTTCATCTCTTTATTCGCTACAATTATGGAGATACACTCTGTGGAAGATAGGGTTTGTGACCAGTCCTGAAGCTAGTCAATAATCAGGTGTTCCGGGTAAAACAATCATAAATTATTCATAGAGAATCCAAATGATGTGGGACAAATTGGATTGGAAATAGTACATACTGTAGTTTCTTGTGTATGGGTTTTAGAATCGGATGTTAAATATTGAGCATGGGGCATTTTGTGCAAGTTCGGTCTCCTGTATAACCCAAAATTGAACAAGGTCTACCATTCTCTCTATAACTTCTTTTTAGGGAGGATTCAAGGAGTGAAACTTGAAAAAGTTTTAGAGAATAAATTGAACAATATTATCTATAGGATCAGATTATTCCAAGAATTGAATAATTGTATAAATTGAAGAAGTCTCAGGAAGCATTATCAGGTTCTATGTGATGGTTGGTTGATGGTGATGATTTAATGTGAAGTTTTATTATCTCTTGTATATTATTGGGTGGAAGGAAGGGGAAAAGATGGAGAATTCAACTCTATCTTGATATTGGAGGATTGTATATTCCTTTTGGAAGTTTATCCCTCCCTTTACATTTGGAAACTGTAGCTACCTTTGGAAGTCATTACTTCCCTTGAATAATAACTATTGATTATTTCTCATATATTGTGCATGGTTTATTGTGGTGTATTTGTGTAACTCTTATAATATTGTTCATTTCTCATTGGAGATAATTGAATGGTTTAAGTATAAGTTGAAAAAGGTTTTAAATTGTACTTGATACGGATTCACCCCCCTCTTAGTATCAACAACTAAACACTCACCCAAGTAGAATGCTACTCCCCTGGTGCTTCGTCAATCATCAATACAACCTGCCCAATATGCATCTGTGTAAGCAATAAGAGATAGATCATTTCCTTTTGGATACCATAATCCAAACTCTTTTGTTCCTTTGAGATATCTGAAAATCCTCTTCACTGTTAATACATGTGATTCCTTTGGTGCTGCTTGAAATCGTGCCACCTGTCCAATTGCCTGCATTACATCTGGTCTGGATGTTGTCACATATAGTAGGCTACCAATCATTGAACTATATTTCCTCTGATCTATAGACTTTGAATCATCATATTTTCTTAACTTTCAACTGGTTTGCATGGGCGTGATAACTAGTTTGCAATCTTCCATTCCGAACCTCTTTGGCATTTCTTTGATATACTTGGTTTGAGAAATAAAAATTTCTTGCTTTCTTTGACGTATCTGAAGTCCCAGAAATAAGGATAGTTCTCCAAGTAATGACATTTCAAATTCATTCTGCATATCCTTTGCAAATTTTTGGCTTAACCTGTCATCATCACTACCAAAAATAATATCATCAACATAAAATTCAATTAATAAAATACTATCTTGACTTACCTTGATGTAGAGGTTATTGTTTGCACTTCATTTTCTGAACCCTGCATGTTGTATATATTTATCCAGTCTAGAGTACCATGCTCTAGGATCCTGTTTTAGACCATACAAGGCCTTATCTATTTTACACACATAATATGCGTTCTCTGACAACTAAAATATTTCTAGTTGTTCAATGTAGACTTCTTCTTCAAGTTCCCCATTCAGAAAAGATGATTTTACGTCCATCTTATACACTTTAATATTTTCGGAGCATGCATAAGCTAAAATCAATCGGGTTGCTTTCATTCTGACAGCTCAGGAAAATGTCTCTTCAAAGTCGATTCCTTCAACCTCTGCATATCCTTTACATACCAATCTAGCTTTGTTCCTTGTAACTTATCCATCTTCATTCAATTTATTCTTGTATACCCACTTTGTTTTGATCACATTGTTATCCTCCGGTCTTGGAACCAATTCCCAAGTATCATTTTTCTCTATTTGATCCAATTCTTCATCCATTCCCTTGTTCCAAAATTCATCCTTGTTGGCCTCTTCAAAATAGGTTGGTTCAATCATAGATGTAAGTGTTAGGTGCATTTGTTCTGGTGAACAGATTCTTCTTCTAGTCTCAACTCCTGTGTCTTTGTTTCCGATAATCTGATCTGAAGGATGATTCTTCTGTATTAATTTGCTAGGTATTTTTGGATTTACTTGTTGAACTTGCTCTTCTGTTTCTGTCGGATCCTCTCTATCTTCTCCTTCTTTTTCATCTTTTGTTTCTTCTTCGTAAATTTGTTCCATTAATTCATTTTCTTCTTCCTTTAATTCTTGTCTACCTGTTTCATCAATTGTTACGTTGATGTTTTCCACCACTTTGTTCAATCTCGGGTTGTAACACTTGTATGTTTTTCTTGTACTTGAGTAACCAACAAGTACTCCTTTGTCCACACAAGATTCAAACTTTCTCATTCTTCCATCTTCTCTTTTGATGTAGCATTTGCTTCCAAAAACTTCGAAGTGATTTACATTTGTTGGTCTTCCTTTCCATAGCTCGTAAGGAGTTTTGTCAGTGTTGTTTCTGAGCATTACTCTGTTTTGAATGTGAACTTTTGTATGCACTGCCTGTGTCCAAAAAATATTTGTTAACTTGGAATCCATTAGCATTATTTGAGCCATTTCCTATACTATCTTGTTCTTTCTTTCAACAACTTCATTCTGTTGAGGTGTCCTAGCAACGAAGAATTGTCTTTTTATTCCATAATTGTTACAGTAGTCCATAAATTCTTTTGAAGTGAACTCTCATCCATTATTAGATCTCAAGCATTTGATTTTTGAATCCATTTCATTTTCAACCATTTCCTTGTAGATCTTGAATTTTTCAAAAGCTTCTTACTTATTCTTGAGAAAGCAAACTGAGGTCATTCTTCATCAACTAATAACATAAATTATTTCTCACCTTTTAAGCCCTTTGTTGTAGTTGGTCCAACTAGATCAGTATGCACAATTTCTAGTGGTATTGTCATTGAATATTTCTTTGATTTGAACCTGGTCTTTGTTTGTTTTCCTTGTTGACAATGCTTGCATAAAGTGTTGGTTGGTTTTGTGATCTGGGGCATTTCTTTGATTGCTTCTCTTTTGCTGAATTTGACAAGGTACTCTTATGAATTATTCTTCTTCATGAAGCCTATATGTCAATTGTTTATTATGAAATATGAATCTTCTCGGTGGAGGAGTGTCTCTATAATCTTTCTTGTAGATCTTCCTTTCCCCCTTGATTGTTTCTGCAAAGATTTTTGGATATGTTTCTTTCTCTGTTGTTTTGGAGATTGATCATTTTTCTGTCTGATTGTATCCAAATCCAGACTTGTCATGATGAGATTTTTTATTGTTGATAATGTCATCCAAAACTTTTGAGTTTTTCTGCATATTTTTCTTTTGAATATCCTTTCTTAATGTGACAATCTCTGCTTCCAAATTTCCAATGATCTTGTCTTTTTCTTCTAGTTGTTCTTTGAGTGTTTCTTCAATTCTTTTATCTTCTTCTATTTGAACCTTCAAATTTGTGATCATTTGTTCTAGTTCTTGAGTGTCTTGTTTCTTGTCTAGTTCTGCTAGTAGTTTCTTGTTTTTCTTCTTTTCTCTTCTGATAACTTCTATGGCACACATTAATTCCTCTGGGTAGTCAACTTCTGCATCTTCAATTTCTTCTTTGACTTTTTCATATTTTTCTTAGAAGTCTTCTTTATCAGAGTATTCTACTGCCATGAATAGAACTCTTTTTATCTCACTGTCACTGACTTCATCTTCATCTGATGATGAGATGTTTTCTTTGGTGTGTAAGCTTTTCTTGAAAACTTTCTTTGTGGTTCTTTTTCCTTTATATGTTTGTTTTCCTTTTGAGTAACCTTCATCATTTCTCTTTTTCTTATAAGTACATTTGTTAGAAAAATGACCAATACCATCACAATTAAAACAAATTAAAGGAAGCTTACCTCTATACCTATCGTCGGTTCCCTTGTTCAGTCTTTTGAAAAAGTTGTCCACTTCTTCATCATCTTCCGAGACGTCGTTGCTACTGTTATGTTCTTGTTTTTGCCTTCCCTTTTGCTTTGAATTTTTGGATGCTTTGAAGGTTGCTTCTTTTATATCTGGATTTTCTTGTTCAGTTCTCATTTCATATGCTATGAAGATTCCATGTAATTCGTCCATTTTTTTTGAGTTTAGATCTGATCTTTCTTCTAGTACTGATATATTTGGGTCAAATCTCATAGGAAGAGATCTTAGTAATTTTTGAACAATTACGGATTCTTTGATTTCTTCTCCCAATCATATGATTTCATTTATTGTTTCATCAACTCGTAAAAAGTAAGCTGCAATATTCTCATCTTCCTTCATCTTAATTTGTTCAAACTGACCTATGTAAGTTTGAAGCTTTGCTTCTTTGACTTTTGAATCTCCTTCATAAATACTTTGAAGTTTGTCCCAAATATCTTTAGCAGATTTACAATGTGCAACTTTGGTGAATATTGTTTCACTAAGACCATTCAGAAGTGCATTTTTGGCTTTGGAATTATTCTGACCGAGTTTCATTGCTTTGTCATTTGTTGGCAGAATTGTTGGTGTTGTGTATCCATCTACAATTGATTGCCAAATTTCAAATCATTGTGCCAATATATATGTTTTCATCATTATGCTCCAAAATGCATGCTTTTGTCCATTGAACTATGGTATTCCATTTTTATACAAGTTGTTTCTCTCCATGATCTACCTTCCAGTGGTTAAACTGATTTCTAAAGGAACCTGCTCTGATACCAATTGTTGTATTACTAAGAGGGGGGGTGAATCAGTGATAGAGCAATGTAATCTTTCTTAACCATATAATCCAAGTCTTATATCAATGTAGCATTATCATCCAATAAATGCAGAGTAAAGAACCAATGAACAAATGAAAAATCATACACATACACAGTACAACATTGTTTTACGTGGAAACCCAAAGCGGGAGAAAACCACAAAATGATTTTTCTTATATGTCTTGAAGAATTACATTCATTGGAAGCACCAACTTCCTTTGTTTTCCAGTTGCAACTGGAAGGAGGCTCCAACCCCCTTGTTTCTCAGGATACAACCTGAGGGAATCTCCAACTCCCCTATTCTCTGGCTACAACCAGAAGGAGGCTACAACCCCCTGTGTTCTCTGGCTACAACCTGAAGGTGGATACAACCACCTGTCCTTTCCCCGTCCAACCACCCTGAAGTAGAAGTAAAATGATGGAACCACTGTCACACTATCATTATGAGATATATCGTTGTAAACATGTACCAATAAACCTAAACCATGTATCAACCTGTACCTCAACATGTAATCAATCTGTACCATAAACAAGTGCATCAACCATTCACCAACCTGTACCAAACAACCTGTAATCAACATGTACCATAAAAAAGTGCATCCAACCATGTACCAAGTATGTACCTATCATGTGTCAACTACTCATCAACTATGACTCATCAATATGTACCAACATCATCAACTATACACCTCATGTATGTGTCAACTCATCAACTACTTGTCTCAACCATGTACCCAACATGTACCTCAACCAAAAGCCCTCGTCAATTTCATCATCCAAATATGATTTGTAACTCTGTAATAGACCTGGTGTATATGATCATATACTTGCAAACCTTCCTTAACTTTCACAACAAGAGACTAGCATTTTCATCAAACTTTTCTTTAGCCTCACATGACTAGTTTGGGATTAGTCAACAACCCTAACTTGAAATAATCAAAACTATGTACATGTAATGAATAAAGATCTGAAAATAGTACACAATGTTCTTCAAATTTTTTTATGCAATTCCTCCATGTGTCACTACTTTGAACCTCTCAGAAAATGAGTTATAGAAAAAAAGGCATACCTTGCTGAATTTTGGCTTATTCTAGAGAGCGACCTTGTAGAGTGTTCCCTGCATGGAATATTTGTTGAATCGATCTGAAAATGTTACATAGAATACTACAAACAGTACTCTAACCAACACATTTTGTCTTATTGAATTTGGATCTGTTATGAATAAGTTGTGACATTTTTACCCAAAACACATTTTTTAGACTAGTTTCAAGACTAGCCACAAACCCTATTTTCCACGGAGTGTAACTCCAAAAATAAAACGATCCACAAGCTGAAATTTTTACCATAGATACTTGGATACGTTTCCTCAATTTCCTATCAATTTCACGATATGAATCATTCTAGAAAAGAATTTATTGCGAAAATGGTGAGATGAGTTGTAAATAACATACCTTAGAAAGCATCATCCAAAGAATTTATCCTCCCTAAAGCATCATCCAAAGAATTTATCCTCCCTTGAATTCCAACCTTCTTTTCTTCACCTTCCCTCTGAAATTCAGCTTAGATATCCTTTGGGTTACCTCAGTAACCTATAGATATTCAATATTCTCATGTGTGATATAAAATGAGAGAGCCTTGCCTCTTATTTATACTCTCCAAGTAGCTTCCTTAGAAGCATCTTCTAGGTCACTTTGCCCACTTTCCTTATTTTAGGGTTAACCCACTTCTAATTTCTCCATTAATTTTTTTATTGAAATAATTTTTTTTGTATTCACTTTGAATTATAGTACACTCATCACTTCACTTTATTATTTACCTTCTAAAATCTCTTAAACCACTTTGACTACTTTGACCTTTTGGAGCTTCTAGATGACATATGAGGGTCCTCCAACTTCGTAAGGCCATAACTCTCAAACCGTGAGGAATTATATGACGTTCCACATACCACCAGAAATGGCATGACATGTACTATCCATATAGAATAGTCTTACCTACAAATATGTCAAAAATCATACTATTATCCATCAAACAAACTTGGGTCCATTACCCAAAYCTGGGTTCTCCAACTTCTCATGGCCATAACTCTCTAACCGTAAGGAGTTATGTGACGTTCCACATACCACCAAAAATGGAATGTCGTGTACTATCCATATAGAATAGTATTACCTTCAAATATATTAAAACTAATACCATTATATATGAAACAACCTTGGGTCCATTACCCAAACCTTTGTGCTACCGAAATTTGCTACCAGACTTTCTTCAAGGGTTGACATCAATGACAACCAACCTTAATCAACACACTTGCATGTTTAGTTAATCCTGCTAAACAAGACAGAATTTTGTGAGTTGATTAGATAAACCAAATACAAATGAATACAAAGAAATAAAACTTAAAAACAACTAAGAAATAATTGTTAGAGAAGCTTGAAGAACTTAGAACCATAAAAGAAAAGAAATGACCAATATATATCTACCATTGGATCAATATATTGATAGTTTAAACATCGTAGATAAAGGAAGGGACTTATGAGTCCCCTCTTTCTCCTTGGGAGGGCTCTTGATTTCCCTAGTTGAGAGCTCTTCTCTTCATACAATGGAAGAAATGATAATGGTGAAGAAATACAATGCCTACTCCCTCAAGAGGTGAGTGGAATGACCTATTGCAATGGTGTTTGAAGGCTTCAAAGAGAAAAGAGGATTCTCAAAGAATAATTCTTGCAGCCTAACAATACCTTGAAGTTCTTATTTTCTTAGCACACCCATGGCACATATTTATAGCATCCATTCATGGAAAGATATAATTGGTTCATAGTGTGAACAAGGAACCTTTTAGGGCACCCTCTAGCCCTTGACCATCCTCCAAGCTATATTTTGCTCAGATACGAGTGTCAAATCATGTTGGGCGTCGGACTAGAAGTGGTTGAGGGGCTGACAAGATCCATAAATGCGTTGTTCATAGAACTGCATGGCTTTTCTCATAGACAGTCATGCATCTTGCGCAAAGTGCACGTTGAGGCCTGTGTTAGCATGTGCATTATGCGTGTGCTTTCTTTGGTGATTTTGCGCACTTTGATTTTTTGACCCAAATATATAGTTTTTTTCCTTTTGATGGATTTTGGTGTTGTAGGTGGAATAATTGTTGTTGGCATTGATGTCTTTCTTCAACCATTTTGTGCAATGTTGCGGACGATTGTGCAATGTTGCGGACGATTTTTCAGTGATAACACTAGCATTGATGACAGTGAAGCCCAACGATTCTCGCCATATCTCCCTAATCAGTTGTTGGGTCCGAGGCTTTTAAACTTAGGGTTCCTTGTACAAAATTTTGTATAGATATTTCTAAATAAGATTTCTGTTGACCTAGTCAACTGACAGTAAAACTTGTTGTATTCCCAACCGTTATGGTGAATGTGCTTGATAATTGGAAGTTTCGCTCAAGAAAAAGAAATTTTACTGTATGACTTGTTTGGTCGTCAGTTTCTCCCCTTTATTTATTAAATTGAGGTTTATTGTTATTCTCAAGAGTCATCCAACAGTTAGTTAGAGCGTCAGTTCGAGAAATATTTCAAAAATTGATAATTAAAGGATGATAATAAAAATATCGTCGAAATCGTCAGTCCTGGTCGGAGTAAGGAATCTCTTTTGTATAAAAGTATTATCCTCCGTGTCGTTGTTACAAACATATTTTATGGGGTATATATTTTACCCCGGTTAATTTTTAGATTATTTATTTTTAGTATTTCCACATTTAGTGCTCGAAATTGTCTTGTTTGGCAGTCCCAACGAACCATGCCTTCAAATGACCAAAATCTGGCGATATCATAACAGATCCTTACCCTATTCTCTAAGTGTTTCGTCAGTATACATGGTGTTTGGTTCAGAACCTTTACTCACTGCGGTGCTAAACTTTCTTCGTCAGCATTCTGAAGTAGAGAATTTTCCTCTCAAGCATTACCAACCTCATCTAGAAGTTTTCCAACCCTTGATTATATTATAGTAATAAATTTGTATTTCCAATGCTTGTGTTAACTAATGAAAGGTGATCTTATTGTTTCGCTCTTCAATTTTGTTATAGATTGAACCGTGCTAATCGACTAACCCTATAATAGTCTTGAATAGAATATTGTTAATTTTATGATTATTGTATATTTAGAAAATTGACCAAGTATTACCAAGCTAAGGACTTACGAAAGTAAACTAGAATCTATGCTTAAACTATAGACAATTTTATACAATAAAATTTATTTACTATAAGCTTAAATTTAATTTGAAAAGATCGTTTGCTTAATCTTTGTACTATTGACATAATAGTATGATTGATGGTGTCACACATGCCAATAAATTCATATAGCTGTATTTGGCCATAGGTATTCATGATGTAGATTGTGGTAAATACACTTGACTTTCAATAATAGTTAAAGGTAATACTAATCAGAATGTGACTAAAATATAGTTTATTTTGTAATAAAAAAGGTCAATTTATTTATTTCTTGCGCATGTATTTGTGATTAATGAAACACATCTTTGGGATCAATAATGAACCCTTAAAATTCATTCGGAAATTTAATTTTTCTTGGATTAAGTTATCGAAAAGGAATTGATAATATTATTTTATCTTATGACCTAAAATAAATTATTATCTATCGATAGATCAACATGAGTTCATGAAGAGATGTTTTATGATTGCAAAATTTTAAATAATGTAGATAAACAATGATTACTTGCTTACCTTATTGATGTACTATGGAGATTTAATTCTCAACGAATAGATGTATACTAATGTCTGAGATTTTCTTGTTGTTTTAAAAAAAGATAACCCACTCTAATGAGTTATAAATTTATATTATAGAAAAAAAATTGACAAAATACACATAGAGATAAACCATAATAGTTTTTGTAGTTGTAAATTGTATATCCATACATATTACTTCGGTGCATACGATTACTTTTATGTGTTGCACGAAGGGTTTGTTACATCAGTCTCCTAACCATAACTCATATGTACATGCCAACTCAACATTTCAAACAATTCACATGAGCCTTTAACATATACACTGTATATTTCATGCCATATAAACCAATCAAACAATTCACATGAGCCTTTAACATACACACCATATATCTCATGCCATATAAACCAATTAAAAGTCGATACCATATTCCAATTCAACTCACAATCATGTGCTCAAACACCTTTTAACCATTGCCATCATACTTGTCACTTCAACATCATAGCTAATCAATTCACCATATATACTCATGTGAATGGGTAAGGAATATTTTGATTGTGCATTCAATCATATGCAATGTGTGCTATAGATTATATCCTATGTTAAAAAACCCAAGTTTTATACCATTCAAACATATGCGCCACCTCATATATCAAACCAAAGTTTCAAACATTTTACCCATAGGTTTAGCACCCATAATATTTCCATTTAAACATAACCTTTTGCTTATCACCATTTCTGCAATGTGGAACCAATATGAATTTACAAAGTGAATCCATTCCTATGATATAGCCTTTTATGCATACTTATGAATTTATAACAATATTTTGCATAAGTATGAAAACCTTCATATGTATATGGATTAATAAACCATGTTTTACCGATCATACCTTGTCTTTCTTGCATGTATATTAAAATTGTATAGTTTATATAAAATGTAAATTTTATATGTCTTGAATTCATGAGTACTAAAAATTATTCTAAATTTTTTTGTGCATGTAATCATAGGAATAGGGAAGCACATTCCACAAGTACTGTGTCACAAAAAGTTGAAGAATGAAGAGAAGCAATTATCAATTTCTTGCATTGAATTGAAGTACAACAACCCATATCACCATCTAATCATGCCAAGAATCACACACATCATAAATTTTGAAGCTTCATCATAATACTATTGATATGAAAATATGTAATTATATTGAGGGAAATGATTGTGATTTCTTCTAGGGGACCCTCCCTATTCATATTATATCATAAATATAGATATAGGCCTTGGAATCATTTGCAAGTTTTTTATACTATGTGATGAGATTTTGATTCAATAGGGTTGTATAACTAGTCACGACTAATTTCCAAACATCAAACCTAAGGGACATTAGATATGTTCGCATCCTTATGCTCTAGAATGCATAGTTTTTTCCATTAAAAATGGAGCCCTATTTGTGGGGAAACCTTCTTGATCGGCTATGTGTGCTCTCTAGATCTACCTTCGAGTGGTTAGACCCTTTCCGAAGGAGCCTGATATGATCCCAATTGTTGAACTTATGTTTATACTGAGAGGGGGGGGAATTAGTATAGGATGCGTTTTAAAAATTTAGCACTCATCAATCATGCTCTAACTTTAAAGCAATAAAAAATGTAAACTCAAATCACAGAACATAGAGTTTAGCTTGGAAACCCTTGTAAGAGAAAACCACAAAAAATTATATTTATAAATGTTTGTAGGCACCAACATACTGTGACAAATCTTGTAGGCAACAACCTACTGGAGACACCAATCTCCTTAGTTGAGCACCAAATAAACAAGATATTGTATAGGCACCAACCTACTCAAGACACCAATATCATCCACTGAGTACTAACTCAACAATATATTGTTTAGGAACCAACCTATTGGAGACACCAATCTTCTCGACTAAGCACTAAATAAATAAGATATATATAGACACCAATCTAATATCTTCATACTCGGAGTACTTCTGAATTCACCTGCATGCTTCGTACTTCATGAATTTCACAACATCATCATATGCTTAAATTTCATATTCCAACACCTCTCCTTGCTTCATACCCCAGACATAGCTTCAAACCCTAGTCAAATTAGGCATTCATGACCTAGGAAAACCTAGAAAACCTTGTAGCATCATTCCTTGAATATAATTCCATAATGCAACAACAAAATCACAAAATAGTGCACTTTGCAACATCACAGACCTTATTCCTTAATAACGCACCCTCAAAACTCCAAGAAAACACCTCTTACACCTTTAGACCCCACAAATACTCTTCAACTTCTCTTGTGTGCCTCAAATCTCTTTTGTGTACATCAAACTTGACATTCTTGCTTAAATGAGAAAAATGAGTAAAATTAATATATATATATATATATATATATATATATAGTGTACCTCAAGCTTAAATGAGAAAAAAATTAAAAAAAAGAAACGGTAAAAAAATATTTATGGCCCAAAAATATTAGAAATGTTAAAAAAACACAAAAATAAAATAAAAAATATATATTAAAAAAAACAAATTAAAACATCTAAAATACAAAATAAAAAAAAATTGAAAACCTTTAAAAAAAAAATTAAAAAGTGGAAAATATCAAATTTTATTAAAAATAAACATTATATATATATATATATATATATATATATATATATATATATATATATATATAGTTTTTTTGTTTTTTTAATTTGAAATTAAATTTTGTGTTTTATTTTATCTTAGGTAATTTTAATGTTTTTGTTAATATTTTCTTTTAGATTTTAAATATTTTTTTGAAATATGACATGTTTATATATATATATATATATATATATATATATATATATATATATGGATTTTTTATTATTTTGTTTTTAAATAAATATATATTTTAAAAATTATTGTTTTCTGGGGAAAATTTTAAATTTTTTTCATTATTTTTTAGTTTTTTTCACATTTGTTTTAATGTTTTTTTTTGTGTTTTTTTTTTTTTCAAATTTGGGTTTGAATATATATTTTTAAATGTATTGGTTTCATGGTATTATGTTTTGTTTGGAGTGATAAACTAAGACTTAAAAATTAAGCATTTAAGGGTTGATTTGATGAATTTGTTTGGAGTAACGATGATTTAGATTACCACTTTAAAAAAAATGTCATATTAATACCCCAAATTTAAAATGGCTGCTTCTGGTAGCAGTACTTTTCAATTTGATGGTTGATTTTGAGGTTTTAATTTTAATGGTACAGACTCCTAAAAATACGATTTCAAAATATCTATAAATTTAACGTTTTGAAAAAAAAAATTGTAACATCATTTTTTTTATTTAGGTGTTGATTTGAAGGTATTTTTGAGATATTGTATGAGTTTTGAAGGCCATGTTTGAAAAATGTCGTAATTTTGACCCCGTTTTAAAAAATGGTACTATTGGTAGCACCACTTTTTGATTTGGGGGTTGATTTTCATGTTTTTTTTGCAAAAATATGGGTTTTTTGGGCCATAGTTCTCATTTTGAGGTCACAATTCTCAACTTGGTAACTTTGTTTTCAAATTTGCACATTGATCTTGTACTTATAGTGCTTTTGCGCTCACTTTTAGGGTTGACCTGTAAACACTGGTTGGGCCAACCTGAACTTTCTGGTTGGGTTATCTAACAAAAAACTTCATATCTCCTCATTCCCAAGGAGTTAAAGGAAGTGTCATATACCATTGGAAAGGTCACAGAATAATATTTCCAACCATATAACCTATGCTCCCATTTTATTTAGTTATTTATAGTAAAAATTCATTCAAAGATAGGGTATCAAAATTGAGCATCAAAAATCCAAAAACAATATTTCCAACAATATCCATCTTGCAATCTTTATCTTGGACATATGTAGTATCCCCTTTGTAAAATATTTCAAACATGACGAACTTTCATCAGACGTCTGACACACATCAAAACACGTGTGAAAAGGAAAAGTACCCATTTGAAAGCATTTAACAATTGTTCACTTGGTCATGGGGGATCCACCTTGTTGACCAATATCTTATCACATTCATTCATAAAGGGGGTTTTTAATTGTGAAAAATAGGGTCAATATATTGTAGGTATTGAGGTGGGTGTATAGGATATGGGGAGCCGGGGGGGGTTATAAGTATTATGGGTATAAAAAGAGACATCTAGTAAAAAGAAGGGATATCTAGTAAAAATAGGGTTTTTTATTGGAAACGTGTATTGGGAGGGGGGTTCAACAAAAGGATTTTGGGAGGTATTTTTCAATACCTAGTAAAATTAGGGGTATTATTTAATATCAAATGATTGCACGTGCTATGTCACTGTTTTATTAAGTCGAGACCCCGTGGACTTGATAAACTTTGGCATGGTCAGCATTTGTCAGAAGTCCAACGACGGTGAGAAATTTTAACAATTTTGTTGTAGGTTTGACGTCTACAAAATATTTTTCTCGTCAGTGTTCGACGCATGAAAGTCTTTTTTCTATCAGCTACTTGTTTCACATCCAATTCTTGATCTACATACCTCGGGTTTTGTACTTTCAAGGTTATAAATTTTTAATATGTCTTTGTCTCCTTTTAAATACCCACATTGAATCCCTAGCCCTTAGACCATATTTTATTTGGGGACACAAATTGTTGTCTAGGAAATAGGTATGAACACGTCTATTCAATTTGATTTAATAACTATACAATTTGTCTTGGCCTAGTTCTCCTTTATTGTTTAATTTTCTTACTTTCTTATAGTGAAGATTTAAATCTTATGTGGTAAAATTGTATGGTTTTGATTTCTTGAGTAATTGTTAACTACTCTTATAAACCTTTAATAAATCTATGATGAAAATGACTTAATTCACGAGTACATATATGGTCAATATTTGATGACATTTTTACCATAAGAATGTATTTGTATATTGTACTTATATTGCTTCAGTGGATTTTTTTTGTAATAGGAAATTACAAATCCATATAATTATATTAATCCATATAATTATAATTATAATGACACTTTCTATTTTAATGGAGAAATTAGAGCCAAATGGTGATGGGAAATTTTATTTCCCTTGCAGTCGATGTAGGGGATTTAATAGAACAAGAATTTTAAAAACAACAATTGAAAAACATTGTAGGGAGTATGGGAATGTTGAAGTGGGGTATGAATGTCATCCCATGGTAAGTTATTCATTATATGTCTTTGTATTGAATGTATTTATAAAAAATAATAATAATAATAATATTTGTTGTATACACTAATTTTATTGATTGTTCATAATTATAAAGACAAATCCTCCTAGGTGTGTAGCGCTAGATAATGTGCCTAGTATTAGTAGAAAAACTATTGTACAAGTTGAGGAAGATGGTATGGACATTGAATATCAAGTTAATCCTATGGAAGAAGATGACACAAATAATATAGTTGAGGATGATGGGACAAATAAAATGATCCAGGACATTTTTTGTAAGATACCGGATATATAAAATATGCAGAACAGAAACGAAATGCTAGAAATGACAGAATAACAGTAAAATATCCAGCATAATCTTCACAATACACAGAAATGATATATGAAATAGCAACAGAAATAGCACTTTGAATCAGATAG
>ML776585.1:1373563-1426818 GCA_009831015.1 Picea engelmannii | reverse complement strand
TTGCTCTTCTGTCCAACTTGTCCCAATCTTCCTTTGACATACCAGTAACTGGTGTACTAGTAGTTTGTGTACTGGTAGTTTGTGTACCAGTAGTTTGTGTGCTTGTAGATGGTGTACCAGTAGGCTGTGTACCAGGATCCACAGCGATCCATTGTTATTTATCTACAAGAAGGTCCTCCATCTTGAGCTTCCATAGCTCAAAGTTTTTACCGTTGAACTTCTCTATCTCAATTCTAGATGAGCTCGTCATTCCTCTTACTTTACTCGAATCTCCACTGCAAAAGCTCCCACTAAACCCAGGTTTATCACAGACCCAAGATAAACTTGATCTGTCAAGACCGAGCCAAACCCTCAGCAACAAAGGCGTCCCTCTGAAGCCAAAAACATGCTCTGATACCACATGTAAGTTTTAAACCTGTGAAGTAAAGCAATGCATATAGATTCTTAAGCAATACATAAATTAACCAATGGCTCATACACAGAGTACACAGAGATTTTTACCGGAAACCCTCAACCGAGAAAACCTTTCTTATTTTCATTATATCGAATTTCACCATTCGCCATACAATATATACAATTTTTTTAGGTATTCCGTAGATACCAAAACCCTAATCCCTTAATCCGGGATTAATTTACAAATCAGCTAAAAATAGCAAAATCCGCTAAAAATAGCAAAAACCGCCCAAATCAGCTAATCTAGGTGTAGAGATCGTCAGACGTAGTTGTCGTATCTGACGCACCCACACACACACACATGCAAAGAATATAACACATACCCAACAATAGCATCTTCATCAAACTTTACCTTAGTCTCACAGGACTAGTTTTTGGATTAGTCAAAAACCCTAACTTTCAACAAGCATAACTCTGTACCTGTAATGAACAAACGTATGAAACTTGTACCCAATATTATTCAATATATTCTCTATAATTCCTCCACTTTTCACTCCTTGGAACATCCCAGAAAAGGATTTATAGTAAAAATGGCATAACTTGTTGAATTATGACTTATTCTAAAGAGTGAAATTGTAGAGCATGACACACGTGGGATATTGGATGTCTAGATATAAAAAATAATACAAAACATAATATGGAATATAATGTATCCAACTCATTTGTTCCCACTTAATTTGGATACTGTATGAATCAATTATGGTTTTTTTACCCGAAACACATGTTTGAGATTAGTTTGAGGACTGGCTAAAAACCCTATTTTCCACAGAGGGTATCATTGAAAATACAATGGCCCATAAGATTAAATTTCTACCATAGGTATATTGATAAGTCTTCTCAATATCCTCCAATTATTTATATCTGAATAATTATATAAGTAAATTTATAATGAAAATGGTAATATGACGTGTAAATAACATTCCTTAGAACACATCCTCACAAGACTTCATCCTCCCCTGGAATTTCACCCTTATTCACTCCATATTCCATCTAAAATTCACCCCATATCTCCTTGGTTACCTTAGATTAGAATCACTTACTCACATAGAATATATTTAATAGAATGTGTGTATAAATTTACTTATGAGTGACTTATTGAGGTGTATATATACTTTTTCTAAGTAATCTCTTTCCTTAACTTTAGGGCTTCTTGAAATTTCTTGTTACAACGACTTTACCCTTTCATTAATGACTTGAAATCAATTAGGGGCTTATTAACCCATCTTTGGGGCTTCTTAACCCATATTTGGGGCCTCCAACTTCATGACCTCGTAACTCCTCAACCATGAGGAACCACGTGGCATACCACCTATGACTAAAAGTGATATGATGAAGATTATCCATCCATGAGTATCTTACCTGCATGTACACTTTCCTTCATGTTTGTTGACGATTAAAATCGAAACAATGAATTACGCTCGCAAAGGATTGCTAAATGCTATTATTTATTTATGATAATAATATTTAACTAGTAGGTGGGACCCCCTTGTAGACTAGAGGTGCAAAGATAGACATGTTACGCTTATATGTTGTTTTTGTTATGATGTTTCCTACACAGTCCTATACATTGATGTTGCAGTGTTGGTTTCATTTGATATGATAAATGGGTGGTTGACGCATTTTTACTAAATGTTTTTTAAACTTACTTGTGATACAAGGCAATGTCATGGGTATGAGGATTATGTTGTTTACAGGTGCTATGTTATGTTATAACATTGATTAATAATCCATATACAATTTATGAAAAAGATAATAAAGTGGGAGATTGATCAAAACAAAAGGAAAAACTATGTATAAGTTCTAGAGCTATGACAAAAGATTACATATAGACCTTGTGACAAATGTGAAAGGCTAGACCTGGTTGTTATACTATGTGATTTGCTAACAAGTATATATGGAGGCACATATGGTAACGTTAATATATGATTATTGCTGAAGTTATGACATAAGGTTAACGTATAAGTTATGATATGTCTCGGGTGGCGCACTATACAATAGATATGGTATCGAATCTTTACAAAGGATATGGCATTGAATTTTAGATTGGATATGGTTTGATTTTAATGGTGGATGTTATGTTAACGGGTTGGCTCGTACATGAAATTGAATAGGGCCAGGTGAGGAAGCGATGTGCATTTACTGCATGTCACTCCAAACCACCCTCGAGCTCGTCACCCTAGCATAGTTGCATTGTTTCTCTGTTGGTTGTGGAAGCTCTGTGATTTCAGGTTTGGAAGGGGAAAACTCGATCAGCTCGTCATTGAAGCGATTTTCTCACAGGTATGGCTCTTTGATTTCCATCCATGATGGACTCTCTATATTATGAATCAAATGGTGGCTCAGGATTGCATGGGTTTTTTGTTTTCTTGAGTTTTCGACTAAGTGTAAATTTTATGTTATGGGTTCTTTGTGATTACTGTGAAATATTGGCATTTATAAGAGAAGTAATGGGTCTTATTGATTGTAAAGTCTTTGTATTGGTTATTAACTTGGCCAGCTTGGTTTTTTATGATGATTCTCTGTGAAAAATGGTAACATTGGTGCAACAAGCTCTGAGTTTTATTGTTGAGGGGTTTTAACCACCATTCTGGGTATCAGTTGTTGTCAACCCTTTTTCCTCTTAGTCGTTGTTGTGATTCTTTATCCAAGTTGCAATGCAATTGTCGATAGTGGTGTGGTTCTTTTGGATAAGCCTCAAGCTATTGTTTGTATGTCTCATTCTTTACTATCATTTCACTGAAATATTTCCATAGTCCAATCTTGTTTTGCACATAATGTTTAATAGAGGCTTGTGTATGTATCGAATGGACACGAGTTTCATTCTGGCATTATTTTCACAAATATTTTTCACACCCGCTCCTTGCATCTCTTATATAATAACGATTGTATGTTTTGAGGCCTCACTGTCAATTGTTTTCTAAATTTATCGATTTCTTGGGTGTTGGAAAGAGACATGGTCTCTTTGTGTTTTCGAATATCCTTCATTGTTTAAATTAACCTTGTTTCCTCTCTACAATAAAGTTTTAGAGGCATATGTGTGTGCCTCGGGTGTTGAGCTCGAATTTCCTTGTTTTCACTCAGGCATTCTCTTAGGGCTCTGTCAAGATCTTAGGGTTATAAGTTGAAAGATAGTGGTGTTTTAAAAGAGCATGGATCTTGGTTCTGCCAAGATTATATTCATTACTTCTGGTTGCTTATTGGTGGTAAATTCTTGAGGATGTAAAAGGTTTTGAGTTCTCTGTGTTTTTTTTTTAAGTCAAGCATACTTTTGTTACCTCTATGCATTTAAATTCTAAAGAGTCTGACTTGGAGTCTGACGTGCTTCTACCTTCCTCGGGCACCTTCTAGGGTTGGTCAAGATTTTTGATTACTAGTTTAATGATTGTGGTAATTACAAAGGGCATGGGCCCTCTCACTTCAAAGACCATCTCTTGGTCGAATATTTGTGTTTCCTCTCTATGATGAATTTGTTTGAACAGGAAATAAAAGTATGGTTATACATAGCCCGAGAGATTTTCTTCTAGTCGATTATGGTATTTCTTATTGTGTTTAATCCTATCATGATCATGATTACATTTAAAGTTTCGAAGGAACCTGTGTGAGTTATTTTTTCACCAAGCACGATCATGATTCTGTCAAAGTTTAAAATAAATACTTGTTTGTCAATATCATTTTGTTCTCTTCATACATCTTATGGGAATCACTGTGCATATTATGATTGTTTTAAAAGGAAGTCTATACATATTAATTCACACGAAGATCAAGCTTAGGGTTACATTTTTGGGGTTGAATGTTGTTGTTGAATCAATGTTATGTCAATCGCATTGTCGAAGACCTGTGTGTATGATAGACTCATTAAACATTCTTTGGTTATGTCCAGATTTAAAAAGAAACATGTGTGTGATTAAATAGGGCCCAATTTTTTCTTAATGAAAATTGATTATTGATTGTTAATTCTAGGTCTATTATTATTTGATTTCCAGGAATGGATATTGGATATTAAAAATTGGAATCATTGTGCATATTGTGGTTGTTTTTTTAAAAGGAGAGATCAGCATTAGAGCATGTAGTACCGTTGAATTGGAAATGTTTGCATGGTCATTGTATAAATGCACAGATTGGTATAGATTGAATATTTTTGGGAAATTAAATTGTTTTAATGAAGACAATAAGCAATCTGTATGAAATTGAGGAACAGTTCAATGTTTTTGGTCTTGGAAGTGGATACTTGAAATAGACTTATGATAGTTGATTGTTTTAATTTATTTTATGAAAAGTATCCATATAATTCCCTCTCATTTTCTAACTTTTCCACTCATTATAAATCCCCTCACAATCCAAAATTCATTTGCCATGCCCTGTTTACTAAAATTAAATTAAAACTTTGTATGATAGTGATAAAAAATGACACAAAGATAGGTGGCAGCTGATATGTTTTGGTATTGTTTGCACAATCAGTTATTTAATGAATTGTCGAGAATTATTCATGTTCTTACTCCCGGTCATGGTATCCCTTTTTCGCTTATTACAATCCCCCCAGATATCCCATGAACCCTATTTCACTCCCTGCTCATGTGACAATTCTTAAATAAATTGTATGGATTGGATTGCATGGGTCTTATGTTAATTTTTTATCCAAACTTTGTTTCATATTAAGATAATGTCATGTATGGTTTGTTAAGAGATAGTTGCTAATAATTTTTGCATACAGGATGAGCTTATTCAGCAGAGGAAGTCATGGCCGAAACAATAGGGGCAAAGGGGAAAAGAGGGCCTAGAAGGCCCAGATTCTCAATACATTTCGATGTCGATCCTCAAGAGTTAAACCAGCTCTTTCAAGCTTGATTTTTCATTTTGATTGGGCAAGGGATAGTACAGCCTAGACCAGAGAGGCCTCCCTTCCAACCCCAGCATGTTCCCGGTATCCTTGTGCCTCCTCATGTATCTTTGTAACCTGAAGTTCCCGAGAATGATGGATGGTAGGATATTTTTCACACAGTAGTCTCCCACCATCATGGTTGGTCAAACTTTTCATTACCTCCTCCTCATCCACCTGTAAACCCAAATTCTCATATTTCCCCTACACACTCACCTATACAGTCCTCCCACACAAGCAAAAGACTCAAAATTGAGGCCCACCATGTGCGTGACAAAGGTAAAGTTGTTTCTTCTCCCTCCTCTCCTTCAAGTGACTCAACCAAGTCAGTATCATCTCATATGCACTTGAGAGATGACTGGTCCCATGTCATTAGTGAGATCTAGCCTCAAGGTTCTACCCAACCTAAGGCTAATTCAAGGAATTCAAAAGGGGACAGCAACAACAAAGGAAAAATTACAGCTCAAAGTGGAAAACATGGTTTTTGATTATGTGTTTATTATTGATTTATTGAGGACAGTGGACTGCTAAATTTTTTGGACATCAAACTATTTTTGGATATTGTGGATATTTACATTTTTGGATATAATTTGAAATATCTCTGATATTTAAATTTCAAATTGTGAAAATAATTATGGGAGACACGAGGAGGCATGTGCTTGATTGATTGTCTAATTATGTTTATTTTTGTTAATAAATAAAAGGGAGTCACAAGGGGTCCCACCTACTAGTTATTATTTAATAAAAATACCCTTTATTATTATTATTAATTCTTCCCCTAAAATAAAAGTTAGTCTAGTTTTAGTTAACTTAACTAAGTGAGGTAGTTGAACTACTTCAACTAATTTGGAATGCATAAAATCCAAATGAGAAGAAAGAAAAGGGGGAGAATAGAAGGAGAAAGCATACTAAGGTTTGCTCTTGAGTTTTATTGAGATAGTTCATTTTTCATTCATTCTTGAATTCATTAAACGCCTAATTCTCTTTTATGACAACGGGATCTTATTGTAGACAACAAGGTTCAAAGTTGAACCATATCATTCAGATGTTTGTTTCAGAGGTGTTGATCTATCTTTGATAGTATGTGTAGATTTGTCTGTTCATGAATTAATTTTCATGACTCATAGAGGATATTGTGCATAGTCAAGTGGGCAACAATATGTGGCAAGCTTATCCAAATTTTAAAGTTCAATTTTTACTTCTTGTCAGAGTCCTTTTGTATGGTTTTCATTGGGGATATCTAAGTTTGACCTTGGTCCATGCCCCCACAGGGATTTTTGTAAAGAGAACGATTCTTTTGATTTCTTGGAATAAAATAAAGCGATTTCTATTCTGTCTCATTTTTGTTAATCTGTGACTTGGTGTTTTTTCTTTTGATATCCACATTTACTTTCTTCAATCTGTTATGTTCAAAAAATTACATAAAAATGTTATATTTTGCAATAATCTTTTATTTAAAAAATCATCCTAAGCCCATGTAATTAATACTTGTGGATTGGGAAATATTTTTTGAGGCTATAAATTAGAAAATGCTTGAGTAAGATAAATTCATATATTTTCCTCAACAATGTCCATATTCCTCAACCAACTTTGGGTACCATAACCATACCTCTGGGGCTTCATGTAGACTTCATAAAATGGACCCATCACATCTATTGACATCAACCACTCCATAAATATTAACTAACTCACCATCAATCTCAACCACATATCTAGGGCTTACGGACTTCTCCAAGGGTTGACGTCAATCTCCAAGAGTTGACATCAATGAAAACCAATTGTCCAACAATATCCCCCTTTGGCATTGATGGAAACACCAACATTGATGGAAACAATTAACACAATACTAATACTCCAACATTCATGCTCCCCCTGCGACCATTTCTCCTGATCAATGTTTATTTTTCTCCCCCTTTGAGATCAATGGAAAAGGGTCTCACTCCTTGGGAATACTCCCCATGTTTTCATGTTTATATTATTTCTCTTTGTTTCCATTCCTTTGTTCTTTCTCATGTTTCTCTCCTCATGTTCCTCTTCTCTTGTGACTTCCCCTAAAAGTATACATTCTTTGAAGAATACTTCTCTGACTTAATGCACTTGATTTTTACTCTTCTGATCTTTCTCTTTCTCTCCCTTTGACATCATGGGAAAAAGGACAACTCCCCCTGTCAGTATGTCTCCCCCTGTCAACATGATATTGATATTCCTTTCTAAATATCTTGATGAGTTCTCTTCCCTTGACTTCTTTGCAAGATGTCGTGTAGATCAATGTAAGGATACATGTAAATGTTTCCTTTCCATTGATGTTTATTTTCCATTGGTGCTTCCTCTTGTAACTCTCTGACATATATAAAAATAATTCATTATATTATTTTTTCATTCACTTATCATGTTCACTTGACCATAATGTTCAATTATTTTACTCTAATGATTTAGCTTTTGCTGACGGTTTCTCTTTCCCTGTTCTATTGTTCCTTTCACTATGTTCCTTTTTGTGACCAACTGATTCCACCGATTCCAATTGTAAATGCACTACTATGCATATTTTCTGACACATGTTATCTATACCTACTAAGTATCCATCTATGTCCATAACTGTTATGCATCTTCTCTAGCCCATGTTTTATGTACCTGTTATTTGTTTTATGTACCTATTAGTTGCTACTTCACTGACTCCCCCTGTTCAATATTCATATTCACTGGGAGTCTCCAATATGAATGGATCAAGACACCACTTGCTCTGATGCAAATTAATATTCCTCTTCATCTGTGGATTCATCATATTCATTTTCATCCTATTCCTGAATTCTAACATTTTCTTCCTAAATTTTGACTTCATCCTATTCCTGGATTTTTTCATCTTCCTCTTATCCTACAAATTCATTATGATATTGTGTTGTTGTAAATCTTGTGAGTACGATCTCTGGGACCTGGTCTTCATTCTCCTTCTCTTACTTTTTTTTCATTTCTTTTCCAAACTTTTATGTATTTGACATTGGTGTTTTCCTTCATGGGAGTCTCTATCATGCTTCTACAATTTCAAGTTATGTGTCCATAGTTTTGGCATTTGTAACATTCAATATTATGTGGAGCCACATAAGCATTTATTTCTTGACCATTTCTTTCATAAGCCCTAAAATCTATAGATTTATGTCCAAATTTAGTACAATTAAAAAAATGACCATAAAATAAAATTACATATGTGGGAGTGAATGATCTTCTTTGTGGTGTAATCCTTTTGAGTTTTTGTCTTGACGTTTAATTGATTATTGAATGTATAAGATCTTATGTATCCATTCCTTTTTTATTCTTATTGATCATTATTCCTTCCTTGAGAACTTATCCATAGCTCTTTTGTTATGTTTCTTTCATCATGGAGCTTGAGCCTTTCTCAATCTACATCTGGTTGTATTCTAGTCTGGACCTATCATAGTATGGCCTTTGATTGTTGATGATATTTCCAATGTTTTGGTGTTATTATGTTTCATGTCCTTCTTCTGAAGATCTTTTCTTAGAGTAACTACTTATGCTTCCAACCTTTCAATCATCTTCTCCTTTTCTTCTAGTTGACTTCTAAGTATTTCTTCAATCCTTCTATCTTCTTCTACCTAGACTTTCATTTTTGTGATTATCTACTTGACTTCCTCTGAGTTGAAATTATGGGCTCCTTTTATATTTAGTTCTACCTTCAGTGACTTGTTTTTCTTTATTTATTTCCTTAGTTATTCTAAGGCACTAATTAATTCTACTCTGAGATCAACTTCGTATGGATCCTTGTGGATCATAAGGGCTCCATATTATTGTGCTCCCCTCATTTTACCTCATGAGTGATTTTTTATATCGAAATAAAACGAAATATACAGGAATGTCAATTACAGGAACTAACTTAATTCTTACAGATATCTAAAATGGTAATTAGAATCTCATATTATTACCCAACCAATATTTCCTCATAGATTCATTATAAAGTATCAATTATACCCAACATTTGGTAGCTTCAAAAATTTATAAATTGAATTTTATATATTTTGGTTAAAAGTGGTAAAAATTTTCATACTGATTCACCCCCCATCTCAGTATTCCAACACGTTCATGGATCCTCCTGGATCACATTGAATTTCAGGATTTTATGGACCCTTCTGGATCTCTATAAGCGTTCTAGATCCTTCTGGACCTCTGTGAGCATTCTTGGATCCTCATGGATCAAAATGGATCCACATTATTGCGCTCCCCTCATTTTACCTCTTGAGTGACTTTTTCTATCAAAACACAGTGAAATATATAGGAATTTCATTTACAGGAACTAACTTAATTCTTAAATATATCTAAAATGGTAATTAGAATCTCATATTATTACCCAACCAATATTTCCTCATAGATTTGTTATAAAGTATCAATTATACCCAGTATTTGGTAGCTTCACAACTTTATAAGTTGAAGTTTATATTATATTGTGGTTAAAAGTGGTAAAATTTCTCATATTGATTCACCCCCCGTCTCAATATTCCAACACATTCATGGATCCTCCTGGATCACAATGAATTTTTTGATTTTATGGATCCTTCGAGACCTCTATAAACGTTTTGGATCCTCCTAGACCTCTGTGGGCATTCCTGGATCCTCATGGATCATAAGGGACCCACATTATTGTGCTCCCTCATTTAACATTGTGAGTGACCAAGTATGTGACCTACCCACACGAACTCATGCAACCACTTGAGAAAAAATCTCTCTCTTCAACTTCCTTACAAAATTGGATATTTCTTCATCCTCGTATGAATCATCGCTACAAATGCAATTTGGCTTTGACTCGGGATTTTTCTTCTTCTTTGTCTTCTTGAATTCTTTGAAGGTTTATTTTATCTTGGATGGATTTTCCTAGTTTGATCTCATTTCATAAGTTGTAAATATTCCATGTATCTCATCCATGCTTATCGTACTCAAATTTTCTCTTTCTTCTAGTGTTGAAATATTAGGATCAAATATCATTGGAAGAGATCTCAATACCTTTTGAACAATTATAGATTCATCAAATTCTTCTCCCAATCCTGTAATCATGTTCATTATTTCATCAACTCGTAAGAAATAAGTTGTAATGTCTTCATTTTCCTTCATTTTAAAATGTTCAAATTGACCTCTGTAAGTCTGAAGCTTTTCTTCCTTGACTTTGGGTACCATAAACATACCTATGAGGATTTTTGTAGAATTCATCAAATGAACCCATCACATCTATTGACATCAACCACTCCATCAATGACAACTAACTCACCATAAATCTCAACCACATATATAGGGCTTCCAGACTTCTCCAATGGTTAACATAAATCTCAGAGAGTTGACATCAATGACAACCAACTGTCCAACAAAACGCTCTCATAGGTCCAGGAGAATCCAGAATACTCACAGAGGTCCAAGAGGATCCATAAAATCCTAAAATTCAATCATCTCAAATCTCTCGAAAATTCCATCAATGTGTAGAGCTCGGAGATATCTTTCCAATAATGCAAAAATCACCTCAAACAGAATTCGTATGAAAAAGCTATGGCTGGTCAAATTTCAATTCAAACATGAAAAATTCAAATTCTAAAGGGTCAAGGTTACACATGTCACCACTACAAGGGTGACCTCACATGTCGACACGTGGCAGGAAAGTGACATGGCATGTCAAGTTGGCAAGTGATGTGGCAGTTCGTACAATCCAAGTGGACCAATCATTTGTTGACACGTAGACAGGATAGACCAATGAGAGGCTACCACATGGAAACCTCCCAATGTCCATTAATGGTTAATGTTTATCAAAATTTATGGGAGTCCGAAGGATCGAACCCATGACCTCCCACAACCCTATTCAAGACTCCATTTCCAATGTGTCATTCAATTGCTTCTTAACCATATGTATGGGCATATGTATTTAACCTTGATATAAGATTTATTCCATGGAAAAAAGGTTCAAGGGCATAATCCCTCGACCCTGGTTATATGTATTGTAATGTGACCATAATACTCACATAGAGGGTCGATTTAAAACTTTGGTTAAAATCGTATAACAAACACCCCACATATATCTATATGTTACAACAACACACCAAAAAAGGAGGGGATCACAGAGGATGGAACCCACGACCTCCCCCAAATAATGCCATATCTTAACCACTGCACCAAAGGAACCTCTTGTTAAGCCATCGCCACAACCTTATATTTTTTTCCTACCTAAAGTTTAGGATGGGGGATAGGATTCAGATCTGACCTGCACCCTATTTAATGGGAACGAATTCCAATGTTTGCAGACAGACCGATGAGACATATCTCAATGTTGGCACAAAGTATGATGTGTGTACAGATCCCGAGGCCAAAGTAATGTATGGATGCATTGTTTTTCATGCAAGAAGAGAAGCCTAATGTGGTGTGTCTCGGTATTCATAGCATGAGGTATATTGATTGGTCATTGAACATAGGCATCTTTATACTCATTTTTCTCATTTTTCTGAGAGGAGTTCAATGGTGATGTTATTTTTGTGCTAAGAGGTCATTTGTAAAATTCTTAGTCCATATTTCCATTAATGAGCGCCATAGTGCATCTTTTGGCATGTAAAGAGGGTAAAATTGAGTTAGTTCAGAATATGGTCGACCTTATACTCAAATTTATCATAATTTCTCAAGGAATTCAATGGTAAACTCCTTTTCAGAGTTTGAGCAGCAGAATTCAAGCGAGTCCGTAAAATTTTATTTTGTAAGTCTATGTTGTAATGTAATTTGGAATTTTGGGATGATGAAGAACAATATTACTATCTAAGAGGACTTGAATATGAAGTAAATTGTATCACCGATATATGTAATTTGAGTTCTTTTATTTTTTGTTGTGACATCTC
This sequence comes from Picea engelmannii, assembly GCA_009831015.1. NCBI lineage: Eukaryota > Viridiplantae > Streptophyta > Pinopsida > Pinales > Pinaceae > Picea > Picea engelmannii. The sequence goes on along the minus strand of ML776585.1, from coordinate 1,414,620 downwards.
AATAATTTGCAAATTAATCATCATTTTATGAGTTTTTGGATAAGAAGAAAAACTTCATTTTTTTGCAAATCATCTCAATACAATCAAGAACTAATTATGAATCGAGTTATATGATAAAATGTATATTTTAAAGGAATAAGTGGTATCTAAGGATTTTCAGATCAAGTGGTATCAGAGCTAGTTTTTACGTGAATTTTCAAGTTGTTGATGTGACTAGATCCAAGACTTAAGTTGGTGAAGGTATTGAAGGATCTTTTTGAGAGGACAAAATGAGTAAATCTATCATGAAGTTGAGGCTATAGAAGAATATTAATTGATAGATACAGAAGGATAATTATGAGTTAAGGATGTAGTTGAAAAATCTTGAGGGAGAAAACCAAAGTTGCAAGATCGATTGATATGTCATGAGGAATTCCATAGAGATATTTTTCATAATTTGGAAAGAAAGTTGCAGAATAAGAATCAAGTATTGGCACCATCAACATATGTTAAATTTGGCAGCATCGATAGTCATTCTCCAATGAGAGGTCATATGGGCCACCTTGAGGCTAGCCAGGGAGATTTGGAGAATCAACCAGTCTTGTGAGGTATTGACAAAATCTAGGGGGAACGTACAACCTCTGTGAGTCAAACCAAAAGTCAGGATGAACGAGATGCTATGTAAGTCTATTGAAAAAGTTAGGGGGGACATACAACCTTTGTGAGCATAGAAAGTCTAGTGCAAAATTCATGGGGAACGTACAACTTATGTGAGCATAGACAGACTAGTGCAAAAGTCAGGGGGAACACACAACCTCTGTGAGCCTAGTCAAACCTTGTGAGCCATGAGAAAAAGTCAAGGCATCTAGCAAAAGTTAGGTTGAATATAAAATTCCTATGAGCTAGAAACAAATGATATTCCTAATATTCCAAATGATATAAATGTATTGATCCAGTGTGTTGGCACGTGTAACATTATCCACCATGAAGAGAATTTTGAATTTCCTTGTAAATAGTCAAGTTTTAACTGAAGTCTTAATTCTAGTTCTATTTTAGAACTAAAGTGTAATATTGAGTTGTAACTGAATTCTTAATTGTAGTTCTATTTTAGAACTAAAGTGTAATGTTGAGTTGCAACTGAAGTCTTAAGTCTAGTTCTATTTTAGAACTAAAGTGTAATGTTGAGTTGTAACTGAAGTCTCAAGTCTAGTTCTATTTTCTAACTAAAGCATACCAGTCTCAAGTCTAGTTCTATTTTCGAACTAAAGTGTAATGTTGAGTTGTAACCAGACTCAAGTCTAGTTCTAAGTTCAAACTAAAGTATGAAGTTGGGTTATGATTAACTCATGCAAACAGGTTACTATTTCAATTCTCTCCTCTTCTCCTCTTCAACCTATATAAGCAGAGGTCGACCCCTCTCTTCAATACAGTTTTGATATGCAGGTTAAGGGAGAAGAAATAGAGGAATATATCAGTGATAAAGAGGCAACATACCAAAGAAACATATCAATGTTGTATATCAACAATAGAGGCAGCATATCAGAGGTGTAGTCCAGCAAGGTATTTTAGGTCTTTGTCAGGTTAGAGTCATCTTGGCAAGCTCTTTAAGAGCAAAACATTCATGGTGGATATTTGTAAGTGATCTTACATTATTAATGCGATAAAGGAATATAGTTTGTTGGGGTTTTTCTCCATGTACAAGGTTTCCCCAGGGTATATGTGTTGTTGATGTGCATGCTTACTCATCTACATGGTTATTGTTATTCGATTATAATTTGGTTTTGTTGAAGTGTATTAAGTTGGAATTAAAGTGTTGAAGAAAATCAAATAATTAATCCGCATAAGAAATCAAGCTCATAATTTAACATGATATCATAGCTTAAGGTGTGTTAAACGTGTTGAAGTGCAGCAGCAGGTACACATAGATCCAAGATAGCTTGATTAAGTTTCCAGTGTGAGGTCAACGGAATCCTCCATTTCAGTCAAGTCTGAGGATAGGCTCAAAGGAGCTACCAACTTCAATGTGTGGAAGCTTTGGATAACAAATATCTTGCAAGAGCATGATATTGAGCAGTATATGACCACAGTGGTGGAGCAACCCAAGAATAATGCAGGAAGAGAAGCCTTCAGAAAGAGTCAATCAAAGGCCAAGTGAATCATCTTTGACTCGGTCAAAGACAATATAATTCATGCAATGACTTCGTTAATGAATGCCAAGGAATGTATGGATACCTTGGTGAATATGTATGAGAAATAGGCTCCAAGTCAGAAGAGGAAACTTAAGCACAAGCTTAAGTATTTGAAGATAGAGAAAGGTGAATCAGTGGCATCTTTCTATTCCAGGATAGCCCAGATCAAAGATAAGCTTTTGTTCACAGGGGTGACAGTGGACAATGATGATTTAGTGCAAGCCATTTTTTATGGCCTTCCTTCTTCATGGCAGACCTTCTTATCCAATGTAAGTGGGAGAGAGATTCAGCCCACGTTTGAGAGGTTATGGCATGATTTCCTCTAGGAGGAGAGTCGTACAGCTACTAGGAGCGAGTCAACGAAAGAAGAGCACTCATCTTTAGCATCAAGATTCAAGGGAAAGAAGAAAGGCACTTTCCAGAAAATCTCTTAGTGGAAGCCAAACACCAAAGTTACATTCAAAGGCAAGAATATTGATACATCTAAGATTAAATGCTTTAGTTGTAATAAGTTGAGTCATTTTGCTAAAGATTGTTGGTTTAGAAAGAAATATTCAAGGAAATGGAAACATCATGCCTCAACTGTTGAGGATGATGAATCCAAAAGAAATCAAAAAATTCCTTCTAATGAGAAAGAAAATAGAAAAGAATATTACTTGGTTTCTTCCTTATCCAGTTCAGTTTTCACGGGGTCGAAATATTGGTTAGTAGACAGTGGTGCATCAAAGCACATGACAGGGTACAAGGAGATCCTCTCATATTTTGAGACAAAATCTTTTGCAAATCAAGTCGAGCTTGGGGATGAAAAATGTTACAAGATAGAGGGAGTAGGATCTATCTCCTTCAGATTGAAATATGGGGCTAGACTTCATGTTGATGAATTATTATATGTTCGAGGGCTCAAGAAGAATCTACTATCAGTTGTAACCCTTGAGGACAAGGGATATTGGGTGATCTTCAAGGATAGGAAGGCACTACTATGGGCTAAAGGTAACCACTTAAGTACAACAAAACCCATTGGAACTCACAATGGAGGACTGTACGTCGTGTCAGGACAGTCATTTCAGGCATTGGCTCATTATGCGACTAGATCCAGGGAGTTTTGGCATAGAAGACTTGGACATCTTCATTACAAATCTCTTACAGGTCTACAGAACATGGTATGTGGCATGCCCTCTATTTCTCTTAGTAAAAATGAAATTTGTAAGGGATGCATGCTAGGTAAAAATATAAAGAAAGCATTTCCTAGTAGTGAGAACAGAGCTTAGGGCATCTTAAATCTGGTTCATAATGATGTCTGTGGTCCCATGTCATCTCCCTCACTCAGTGATTGTTTGTATTATGTCATTTTTATTGAATATTACTCAAGAAAATGTTGGATATATTTCATTAAAGATAAAAGTGACACATTTGATAAATTCAAAGAGTATAAATCCCTTATTGAAAAGAAGAAAGGGAAACACATCAGAATCCTTAGAATAGACAATGGAGGAGAGTTTGAATCTCTTCATTTTGAGAATTTCTACAAGTCAACAGGAATCAAGAGACAGTTGACCGTGCCATATAACCCTCAGGAAAAAGGAGTTGCTGAGAGGAAAAACAGGACTATTTGTGAGGCAGCGAAAGCAATGATGTTTGACCAGGATCTGCCAAATTATTTATGGGCATAAGCTACCTCCATTGTTGTGTATATTCATAATAGGTGTCCATATGTTATATTGAAGGACAAGACTCCAGAAGAGGTCTTCTCACGGATCAAACCTAAAGTAGGGCATCTAAGGATATTTGGATGTCCTATGTATATTCATGTCCCTAAGGAAAAGAGGACAAAGATGGAACCCTCAATAAAGAAAGGGGTTTTTGTGGGGTATAGTGAGAAATCCAAGGCTTACAGGATTTATGTACCAGGTCATAGGAAAATAGAGGTAAGCATAGATGTGACTTTCCATGAGAAAGCCACATTTAATAAATCCAAAGAGCTTCAACAGAAATCAAAAGCAGTTCAGCCACCTTCAACCTCTTCTGAAAATGAAGAGTCAGATGATCATAGGGAGTAACCTCATGAAGGGCCAAGTAATGAGCCCCTAGAACCTGTTGAAGTGTTAGAAAAAAATCTTGAAGAACATCCAGCCAAAAGGAATCCAGGGTGGCTTAAATAAACAGCACAGGAAGCATAAAGGATAGCTACTCCCAAACGAACTTTCAGGGAAAGGAAGAGGCCTCATAGGTTTAGAGGCTATGTTGCACTAATGAGAATCATTAGTGATGTTGAGCCTTCTTCATTTGAAGAAGAAGATAAATTACAAGTATGGAAGGATGTCATGCTTGGGGAATATGGGTATATTGTAAAGAACAATGTTTGGGATATTGTGCCGAGGCCAAAAGACAAATCAGTGGTTTCTTCCAAATGGATCTATAAGATCAAACATGCAGTTGATGGAAGTGTGGAAAATTTCAAAGCAATATTTGTAGACATAGGCTTCACTTAGAAATAAGGAATCGACTACGAAGAGACTTTTTCCCATGTAGCTAGGTATACCTCCATTCAAACTATTATTGCTTTAGCTTTCATTCTTGGTTGGAAGCTACATCAGATGGATGTAAAAACAGCATTCTTGAATGGAAATATTGAACAGGAGGTCTTTTTGGAACAACCATATGGTTTTGTACTGCATAACAAAGGCACTCATGTATGAAATATAAGGAAGGCCTTGTATGGTCTTAAGCAGGCTCCCATATTTTGGTATGATAGGATTGATGGCTTTCTTAAAAGCCTGGGCTTTCATAAAAGTGATGTTGATGCAAATCTGCACTTCAAGGTAAGAGATAACCAACCTATTATACTAATCTTGTATGTTGATGATCTCTTTCTAACATGAGATGAAGGGATAATAGCCTGGTGTAAGAGGGAGCTAACCTCAGAATTTGAGATGAAATACTTAGGCTTGATGCATTACTTCCTAGGATTAGAAGTGTGGAAAAGACGGGGCGATATATTTTTGGCACAAGGAAAATACACAGTGGATGTACTAAAGAGGTTTGGTATGATGGATTTCAAATCCATGTCTACTCCGATGGTTACAAACCTGAGGAAGCTGCATGATTTTGATACAGGTTCATATTTGGTGGATCCCACAATTTATAGGCAGTTGATTGGATCATTCATGTACATGATCCACACTAGGCCAAATATATGTTATGCAGTGATTGCAATGAGTCAGTTCATGACTGAATCAAGACAGAGACACTGGGTGGTAGAAAAGCACATCTTGAGATATCTCAAAGGGACCATTACTTATGGTCTAATATATACATCCAGTGGTGGTTTATTTATGCATGGGTATGTAGATGTTGACTAGGTGGGAAGCCCAGTGGATAGGAAGAGTACTTCGGGATATTGTTTCAGTTTAGGATCTGCTATGATCTCTTGGTCAAGTCAGAAGCAGGGATCCATTACACAAAGTACAGTAGAGGCTGAGTACATTGCAGCAAGTGATGCTAGCAAGGAAGCAGTATGGCTTAGAAAATTGGTTTCTGGGTTGTTTGGAGACAATCTCGAGACAACGATGGTTCACTATGATAATCAAAGTTGCATAAAATTGACAGAGAACCCAATATTTCACGATAGCTCAAAACATATTGACATGAGGTACCACTACATCTGAGACTTGGTCCAAAGAAAAACTCTAAAGTTACAGTACATAGCCACAAGTGAGAAAGTAGTTGATATCCTGACCAAGCCTCTGACTTCGAGACAGTTTGTGAAGCTGAGAGGCAAGCTTGGTGTGGCTGAGAATGACTCCCTCGTTGAGAGGGAGTGTTAAATTTGGTAGCATCGACAATCATTCTCCAATGAGAGGCCATATGGGCCACCTTGAGGCTAGACAGGGAGATTTGGAGAATCAACCAGTCTTGTGAGGTATTGACAAAAGACAGGGGGAACGTACAACCTCTGTGAGTCAAACCAAAAGTCAAGACGAACGAGATTCTATGTGAGTCTAATGAAAAATTCAGGGGGAACGTACAACCTCTGTGAGTCAAACCAAAATTCAAGACGAACGAGATTCTATGTGAGTCTAATGCAAAATTCAGGGGGAACGTACAACCTCTGTGATCATAGACAGTCTAGTGAAAAAGTCAAGGGGAATGCACAACCTCTGTGAGCATAGACAGACTAGTGCAAAAGTCAGGGGGAACACACAACCTCTGTGAGCCTAGTCAAACCTTGTGAGCCATGAGCAAAAGTCAAGGAATCTAGCAAAAGTTAGGCTGAATATAAAATTCCCATGAGCTAGAAACAAATGATATTCCTAATATTGCAAATGATATAAATGTATTGATCTAGTGCATTGGCACGTGTAACATTATCCACCATGAAGAGAATTTTGAATTGCCTTGTAAAGAGTCTAGTTGTAACTAAATTCTTAAGTCTAGTTCTATAATAGAACTAAAGTGTAATGTTGATTTGCAACTGAAGTCTTAAGTCTAGTTCTATTTTAGAACTAAAGTGTAATGTTGATTTGTAACTCAAGTATAAAGTCTAGTTCTATTTTCAAACTAAAGCATACCAGTCTCAAGTCTAGTCCTATTTTCGAACTAAAGTGTAATGTTGAGTTGTAACCAATCTCAAGTCTAGTTCTAAGTTCAAACTAAAGTATGAAGCTAAGTTATGATTAACTCATGCAAACAGGTTACTATTTCGAGCTCTCCTCTTCTCCTCTTCAACCTATATAAGAAGAGGTTGACCCCTCTCTTCAATACAATTTTGATATGCAGGTTAAGGGATAAGCAATAGAGGTATATCAGTGATAAAGAGGCAGCATACCAAAGAAGCATATCAGTGTTGTATATCAACAATAGAGGCAACATATCAGAGGTGTATTTCAGCAAGGTATTTTAGGTCTTTGTTAGGTCAGAGTCATCTTGGAAAGCTCTTTAAGAGCAGAACATTCATGGTGGATATTTGTAAGTGATCTTACATTATTAATGCAATAAAGGAATATCGTTTGTTGGAGTTTTTCTCCCGGTACAGGGTTTCCCCAGGGTATGTGCATGCTTACTCATCTACATGGTTATTTCTATTCGATTATGATTTGGTATTGTTGAAGTGTATTAAGATGGAATCAAAGTGTTGAAGAAAATCAAAGAATTAATCTGCATAAGAAATCAAGCTCATAATTTAACAACATCAATCCATGAAGATTGGTAGGCTGAGAATATAAAGTCTCTGATGCAAATGGGACTATCTCTTTCAAAGAGCATGATCGATAAAGATGACTCCTCATATTATTTTTTTTCCTGTCAAGATGGAGAATACTCAAATATGGTTGAAGAAAAGAGAACTCCGTATGACCAGGTCCTTCATAAGCAGTTAGATTTACCTTCCATCCTAGAGAAAGGTAACATGTGTAAGATATATACAGAAATATATGTGCATTCTAAAGAGGGAATGAATACATTTCCCATTGGTAAAATTGATAAGGATATATGATCTATGTATCCATGTGCTTCATGTGGAACTAGTAACCATGATATGGGGAAGTTTTGAAGAAGACAAGACCCATGCAAAAAAATATGCCCAAGAAGAAGGCTAAAGGTAAAGATCATTTCTCAAAGAAAAGGAAAAGAGGGAATGACAGAAATGGATCATGGTTCCAATATGGGAAAAATGCACTCTTCTCTTATTAGGGTAAGAGTGGCCATTATATTGAGAAGTGTTGGACACTTCATCCACACTTATGTCTAAAGCAAATCCAGAAATATGTAAAGGCACTTGCAAGAAGACAAGCAACAACCCTGGATGGAGTTAATGGTCTTGTTGAAATACTTGAGAAAGAATACTTCCTAAAGGTTGTTATTAACAAAGTGATATATGAAGTCATCAAGGTATTTTTTGTGGAAAGTGGCCCATCTCGCCACATTACCAGGATGAGATCAATATTCTTGACGTTCTCATAGACCGACACAGATTGTTATGTAGGATTTGGAACTAACACTAGACAAGCAATAAGAGGGTATGGATATGTAAGATTCCATCTTGATACGGAAGGATTTTGGGAATAGAGAATATTTTATATGTTCCAAATTTGAAGGTAAACCTACTCCCAGTTGCGACTTTTGAAGATGAAGGTTATGCAATTGCATTCCAAAATGGGCAGGGACTTGTGTATTCAAGGGAAGATTCTCTAGGCACAAAAATAGTGATTGGTGTTCGCAAAGAGAGGTTATATAGGTTACTGGGAAGACCTATAATTTGGTCTAATGGTTTCTTGGATTCAACATCAGAGGCATTGCCAAAGATAGGAAACTGTGAAAATCCTTCTAGTACTAAAGGGAGGATGATTCCATGAATAAAACATCCATCTGAAAAGATTTCATTGTGTATATTTGTAAATGTAATATGAATATGTAGATATATCCTAAAGTCTATTTAGAAGGCTTGTAAGCCACTCATTGTAGATTATAAGAGTGAGAAATTATGTAAAAAATTTATATTGCCACCTTATGTGTTGATAAGAGTGAGAAGAATTTTGTAAGAGAGTTTCTATATTGCCACCTTATATGTTGATAGAGTGAGAAGAATATTCTAAAAGGATTTCTATATAGCTACCTTACACATTGTTTCAAGTGAGAGAAATCTTGTAAAATGATTTCTATATAGCCGCTTCATTCTAGAGTGAGAGGGATATTATAAATATTTATAATCCTTTCGACAACAGTATAGAAAATTGTATTTTCTTGTTATCAACTAAAGGACTACATATGGATCGAATTTTCTAAGTCAACATTCTTATTTTGAAGAACTGAAGGCGAAGGAACAGAAGGATGCGGGTAGTTGGAAAATTTAGATCAGAAGTGGGAAGAGCATCGAAGTTATGTGAAACTTCCTAGAGTTGGTGAAAGATAAATAATATTCTTTGTAAGAGGATGCATGCTATAAGCATATTCAAAATACTATGTCATGTTGATATATATGTATACCTTGAGAAGAATAAAGTCATGTACAGATGGTTACAATACAAATTCAATTTTTTTCAGGTCAAGGGAGAAGTAATGGACAAGGAATTCATTCAGAGACTCCTACAGATACATCAGCAGTACATGAACATCGATTCCAAAAGGGTATGGCATATATCAACATTCAACTTGGCTTCATATTGGAAAAGATAGACTATCTTCAACAAAGAAGGAGATGAGAATGTATGTTGAATACAGGATTCAGGTATTGCAAAGAATCAGTGAACATGAATTTTTTTTATGATGGAATCTATGAGCCAAAACTAGAGCTATATATATATATATATATTAGCGACAGATCCAGAGAGTTAGAGCCATATTTCAGAAGCAGAAATAAGTACACTGAAGAGTGAAAAATATTTATCACTAAGTTACTGTATAAGAGAATTTCAACAAAGGTGGAAGAGTGAGTTAGGTTTATCATCACTAAGTTGTTGGATATCTATACTTTTGGAGGTCCAAAAGTTATTCAATGGGAATGTGTGATCCGGGAGGATACGGGAATACTCACAGAGGTCGAGGTGGATCCATAAAAGCCCAAAATTCAATGTGATCCATAAGGATCCAGGAACGCTCACAGAGATCGAGGAGGATCCAGAATGCTCATAGATATCCAGGAGGATCCATAAAATCCCAAAATTCAATCATCTCAAATTCTCTCAAAAATTCCATCAATGCATAGAGCTCGACGATATCTTTCCAACAGTGAAAAAATTGCCTCAAACAAAGTTCGTATGCAAAATTTATGGCTGGTCAAATTTCAAGTCAAACAGGCAAAGTCAAAGTCAAAAGGGTCAAGGTGACAAGTGTCACCATTGCAAGGGTGACACATGGCATGATCGTATAGTTTGTATAGGTGATGTGAAGACCTCATATGTCGACACATGGCATGCAAGTGACATGGCATGTCAAGTTGGTAGGTGATGTGGTAATTTGTGCAGTCCAAGTGGACCAATAGTTTGTTGACACGTGGCCATGATAGACCAATGAGAGGCTTCCATGTGGCCATGATAGACCAATGAGAGGTTTCCACGTGACCACCTCCCATTGACCATTAATGATTAATGTTTATCAAAAGTCATGGGAGTCTGTAGGATTGAACCTGTGACCTCCCACAATCTTATACAAGCCTCCATTGCCAATGTGCCATTCAATTGTTTCTTAACCATATGTATGGGAATATGTATTTAACCTTGATATCAGATTTAGTCCAAAGAAAAAAGGGGCGAGGGCCTAATCCCTCGACCCTGGTTATATGTATTGTAATGTGACCATAATACCCATGTGGAGGGTGTTAGCACATAGAATTGTAGGGGTTAGAAAGAATCACTTTGGTTTTTTTTTAGTCACACCTTTGATCCTTACATCATTTCCACGACATGTCACATCTCAGTTGTACAAAATGTTCTCTTTGTCATCATCCATCTGTTTAAATGTCAAGTTAAAGACAATTGTATTTATTGCTAACTCACTAGGAGAGTTCACGGTGTACTCATAAGTACCTCACATATTCAATTTTTATCATTGCAGTTAAAGAAATAAATATGTTTAGCCTTCAGATCCTACACCAAATTTTGTCAACTTCCTATTTTATACCTTTGACACATTTTTGGGTGATTACCATGTTTTTCCAACCATGATTATCATTTGGGTGTTGTATTTTAATCATATTATTACCATCATAAGGCTTACAACACTTATGGATACTTGATATAAGTTTTGGGATGATTAAAAACTTTGGTAAAGTGAAACAAGTTGCTACAAGAAAGCTCGCAGCATCGGCGCTGCAAACTAGTAATTATGATAGTTTGTAAGTAATTAACACACAACAGAGGATGATTTTGCTCATAACTTTTGAATTCCCATCTGGGTTCCTCTGAAATTTGGTGTGGAGAAGAACATGGTGCTTTTTACTTTGTGACAAAAATACAGCCTGACCCACTTCGTATTTTTGGATAAAAGATAAAAACATCACCTATAGGAAAGTTCACAGCGCATGTTGTCATAGGCGTTGCGAACTCTAACAGTCTGACAAATTCGAGCTATGGGAGGGATTCCAGCTGTCAGGGAAGGTTCAAATGGTCTCCTAGGAGTAATTTAGACGTGAGGGACATGTGTTCCATCTCCAGATCAAGCAGAATGACCTGTTTCAAAAGGAATTTATCACAATAGGTAAGATCCCGATAAATAGGAATTTGTTAGGTTTTGGTTGGAATCTTTTGTAACAAGACTCCTAAATAGAGGAGGATCATATGTATCTCCTTGGTTTCGAACTCTTTAGGGTATATAGATATCATTCACTATAAATGAAAGGGATTTTGAGAAGGAAAGGGTTGGATTCATGATCCAAGAGAGGAGAGAGTTGGAGGAGCAATTTAGTTGTTGGAGCATAATCCTAACTTAAATTAGTTTCTACCTATATTAGACTCCTATATCTTGGTTAATACATTCATTTACACTTTATTTCACCTAATTTGGCCACATAGAGAAGAAGGGCGCCTCATCCCTAGATTTTAGGGAAAACTGCTAATTTTAGATCAAGACTCAACTCTCGGTTCTTGATTTTCTTGATTTTTCTTGATTTTCTTGATTTATACATGATTTATTCCAACTCCCCCATGCAAAAAATCATCTATTATTAGGGAATGTGCACCTCCTCTTTGAGTGAGAGATTTATTCCTTAATTAATGATTTTTGTCGTTATTATTATTAGTAACTACTATTTCGGGTCAGTTAAGTGAGTTGGAACTGCTTCTCTTGTCAGTTAAGTGAGCTTAAGTGAGATAATGCGAATTAATTAACTCTTGTGGAAATTAATGAGTGTGTGACATGTATCTTTAGTGGTCTAAGTCGAACTATGTGGTCTCCCTTAGCTTATGACACCTATTTTAGCTATTTCTAGCTTTTTTTTACTAGAATTTATATCTTGGAAATTCTATATATTCACCTCCTCTCTTCTTTTTTGAGGATGGTTGCTCATGTATATTCATTTTTTATTAATATAGTTCTTTGATTTATGGAGCAAAAACTTTTTCTCATTTTTTGAATATCAGCAAATTGTTTGTGTTCAATTTAACTAGAATTCGAGATCTATCAGGGTTTCTGCAGGAATTCTACATGGTATCAGAGCTAGATTGAATCTAGTGGATTGTACATGGTTTTATTTGTAGGTATATATCATCAAGAGGCGCAAAAAGAAACAATGGATCATCTCTCTCAGCCCACAAAACTCATTCTAAATCCTTTCAATTACTTCGAATGGAAGACAGAGATCTATATGCTCCTCCAAAGTAAAGGGCTTTACCGGGTAACAATGGGAACGGAGAAAGAACCGACTGATGTAGCGGAGAAGATAAAGTATTTCAATAAATTAGATGAAGCAATTGGGTTGATATTCCTATCAATTTCCAGAGATCTCCTCTTTCATGTCAATGGAGCCACTACTCCCGATGTGGTCTGGACCACATTGGAAGGACTATTCGGCAAGCAGGATGCAATGAGAGTGCATCAACTGGAGAATGAAATCATATCCCTAAGTCCAATTCATTTCAGAAACCTGCAATAATTCTTCACCAAGTTCAAATCCCTCCTTGTTGAACTTAATGCATGTGGAGTCACGAAATGGGAAGAACAACTCATCCTTTCAATTCTCTCAAAACTAGGCCCTGAATATTCTGTATTTGTGTCATATTTTCAAGCATCTAAATTGACTCAAGAAAAATGGAAAATGACTCCATTAAATGATTTCATTGTAGAATTGACTCAAGATAAAGCTAAGTTAGTCCCAATGGGTTCCATCAAGAATTCCAAGAACCAAGCACTTGCAGCTACTAATGCTCCAAAGAGCAATGGAAAAGACAAGAAAAAAGGAACGGGTAAATTTCCTGAATCGAAGAAGGAGAGATTCGCAAAATATTCAGAGAACTATTATGAGCCTAAGGGTAAGAAGAAGAAGAAGGAAAGAACACTTTCCAGCTATTGTTCCAAAGGTTTTCATCCCAAAGAAAATTGCATGAGGAAGACTATCGATGAGATGGCTAAGCAATTGCAGCAACATAATCTCACGGTGCCCGAAAATGCAAAGAAGAAAGATGATAACAGAACGGGAGGGACAGCACGAGATGGTCATGCTGTAATGGCTGTCACATCCACTCAATCAACTTGGATCCTTGATTCATGCACATCGAACCATATGGATGCATCAAAAGATGAATTTTCCTCCATCGAAGAAAGCACCAGATCCCCAATTTACTTGGGAGATGCCACACCTGCAAAGGTGTGCGGAGAAGGAATTGTTGATCTTGAAGGGGGTTGCTTCACAAATGTGCTTCATGTACCCTCATTGTCCGAAAATATTCTCTCGATATATCAGATCACTCATTCCGGCTCTAGAAGGAAAGTGGATTTCACTCCGGACTCCGCAGTGATTACCGACATTTCCATAGGATCACAGCTTGCACATGGAATTGCAGATCACGGTTCTCGTTTGTATTTCTTCTCCCACTTTGTTCCTAAATATATTAGCACTATATTTCTGTCACAATCTAATGATATCAGCAAGTTATGGAATGAAATATTTGGCCATCTAAACTATAAGTACTTGCATCAACTCAACAAGGAAAACATGGTAGAAGGATTGTCATCTATTAAATTCACAAGTGGTGTATGTCAAGGATGCATTCTTGGCAAGCATCTAGAGAAAAAGTTTGAAAAAGGGAAGGCACAGAGAGATTATTCACCTCTTGGGCTGATTCACATTGACATTACGGGCCCATTCCCATAGCCTTCAATCAGTATACAACTACAACACACAATGCCATATACACCACAGCGGAATGGTTTTGCGGAGAGGAAACATCGATCCTTAAAAGAGATGGAAAATTGTATGCTACAGTCGAAATCATTAGCTCCCAAGCTATGGGCTGAAGATATTAATTGTGCAGCATACATTCAGAACTAATTTCCTCACAAATCACTCAAAGGCACCACTCGTTTTGAATGTTGGACCGGTAAGAAACCGAAAGTGTCGCACTTTCGTATTTTTGGTTCACGAGCATGGGCTCACATTCCGACGGATAAGAGGAAAGATTTGGAGCCTCAAAGTGTTGAATGCATATTTGTTGGATATCCTGAAGGTGTCAAAGGATATATATTTTTGGACTCTCACACTGAAAATTTCATTCTATCTCGAAGTGTGAAGTTTGAAGAAGAATCACTGCATGATTTTTCAAAAGACCTTGTCGAGGAACTGCTTGTTGTCACTGATGAGGAGGAGTCAGAAACTTCTTCGAGCACTTAAGAACAGCCATTAGAGAAGCCTTTTAGGTCTGATACATAGGATGAGGATCATGTCATGGCTGCTCCGACTCAGTTGCCAACTTGGGTAGAGAAAACCCTGCAAAATGCAGGTGAACTAGTTGGTGATCCTGCGGATACAAGAAGGACTAGATCACGGTTTTTGGGGGCTCCTCAAGCCATAGCTGCCACAGAACATTTGCTTCCCATACATTTATATATTTCACTTGGTTCAGATCCAAAGTCACACTCTGAGGTTGCAGACATCTCCACCAAGTCCTTCACTGAAAAGAAATTTTCAAAACTGAGATTTATGCTTGGAGTGGTGGAGACAACTAAGTAGGTCACTTTTGGCCATTCGGAATTTTTTTTCCTCTGTTGTAGGGGGGGGTGTTTCCCACGAGGTTTTCCCTCTTTCCTCTTTTCATGAGGAATTATTTTATGTACTGAGTACCTAAAATGGCCAAGTTGTCGAGACTCAAAGTTTTTGTCATTACAGTTAGGCTTAAGGGGGGGTGTTGGAGCATAATCCTAACTTACATTAGTTTATACCTAGATTAGACTTCTATATCTTAGTTAATACATTCATTTACACTTTATTTCACCTAATTTGGCCACATAGAAAAGAAGGGTGCCTCATCCCTAGACTTTAGGGAAAACTGCTAATTTTAGATCAAGACTCAACTCACGGTTCTTGATTTTCTTGATTTTCTTGATTTATTCATGATTTATTGTAACTCCCCCATGAAAAAAATCATCTATTATTAGGGAATGCGCACCTCCTCTTTGAGTGAGAGATTTATTCCTTAATTAATGATTTTTGCCGTTACTATTATTAGTAACTACTATTTTGGGTCAGTTAAGTGAGTTGGAACTGCTTCTCTTGTCATTTAAGTGAGATAATGCACATCACTTAACTCTTGTGGACATTAATGAGTGTGTGACATGTATCTTTAGTGGTCTAAGTTGAACTATGTGGTCTCCCTTAGCTTATGACACCTATTTTAGTTATTTCTAGCTTTTTTTTACTAGAATTTCTATGTTGGAAATTCTATATATTCACCTCCTCTCTTCTTTTTTGAGGATGGTTGCTCATGTATATTCATTTTTTATTAATATAATTCTCTGATTTATGGAGCAAAAACTTTTTCTCATCTCTTGAATATCAGCAAATTGTTTGTGTTCAATTTAACTAGAATTCCAGATCTATCGGGGTTTCTGCAGGAATTCTACATTAATTACTCAATTGTAAGCCCGAGGGCTTGTTTGTTATGAAATTTTATACCATTAAATATTCATGAGATATGTTACCATATTGTCTTCTATGTTTTTCCATTTCTTCTTTATTTTTATGCTTGAATATATTGCAGGTTTTGAGGATCATAGAAGCCATTGATTAATGGATTCATGAACATCAGAGGATCTATTGTAGCTTTCCCATTAAATCATTGTTCATTGTTTAAGAAATTATTTATTTTTTGTAGAAAGGATCTCTTTATAATGGATGGTCTTCCTTTTCTCATATTCACTATGCGTATACTCATCATTATATGTCTCTTTTGTTTGATATACAGTTTGATTACCTTTGATATGTAGGATATTATGACTCCATGCCCAATGGAATGCCTCTATAGACATTTTGTTTCCCTCTCCCTCTCTTTCCCAGTATTTTTGATCCACATACTCAAACCAATTTCATCCATTTATCTTCTGATGGGTACTGAGATCACTCTTTCTGCAGTCTGGAGTGACTTCTAGTGCTAACATTTGTGGTGTCGTTGTCAAGGATGACAATGAAGACACCTTCCCTAGGTGAACTATGATGATTAGATCTAGATTTGGATGGTGAACTGAAGTGGACACTTTTAGACTGCTTATCTTTCACTATGGTGACTCCATTGTTCAGAGATCTATTAGCGACTTCACTGTTTTGAAATGGACAAGATTCTAGCTCAGAGGTATGCATTTTGTGACTTCTCTTGTATACTTGGATTTCCAAATCTTGTACTTGATATAGAAGTATGGGAACCTTTCCTTCCAATGTTTGGGGGAAATGAGCATGATCATCCTGGTGAGAATTTGTTGGATTTTCACGAGTCTATGCATAGGCTAAATATTGATCATGACGATGTTCTTATCAAAATGTTCATATTTTCTTTGAAAGGACATGCTCGTGAGTGGTGTAGAACCCTCCCTGTTGCTAGCATTCATTCATTGAAATATTTTCATAATGCATTCAATGGTTATTGCAAACAGAGGTATTATGTTGATCTACTTTATAAGGAATGTTTTATAGAATTTGATCTTTTATATAAAAGATCTGCCAATTTTAAAGATCAGGGTGCTAGTAGTGAAGGCATTGTTGAAGGAGTATTTGTTCCTCACGTTGCTCAACCAGTTTCCAATGTTTTTCAAAGTGATATACTTTTCTAGTAAATTGGAATAGAAGAAAATAATCAGACACATGAAATTGGTAGTAGTCATGAAACTGGTAATATGCAGAGACAATCCAAACTTCAATTGGAGCAACATGAATAAATAGTTGTCCTTGATCCAACGGTAGCTAATTTGGAGGATTTTATCAGCCTAAGTTATGCACCTTTAGCTCAGAACAAAAGGATAGAAAAATACTTAATGTAACATATTTTTCACATGAGTTGTCTCAGCTAGAATTTCACCATGAGCTCCATGATCCAGTAGCTTTTTTAATGGATACAGTTTTTCAGAAGACCCCTTTTGTTGCATCTTTGGATTTGATAAGAATTTTTTGTTGTAATTATGAACTATTGATAATTTTTTTGTTGCAAAGGTTATATTATTTTTATGCTTTCATCTGCAATATACAAGAAACTTATTTTACTAGCCAAATTATTGCATGGCTTCACTAGAAATCTGATTATACTTAAGAAAATAATCTCAGTTGGATAGACTAATGTAGGAATGTATATAAATAAGCTTTATATGCAAGCATTTGGTTTGCATTGAGAATTTTTCATTTTTCAATAAATGATCATAGGTGCTCTCAAGGCATAGACCTAATACATATTGCAGAGATGGAATGGATAAGGAATTGGATCTGCATGTTCTTGGAGCCTCACAGAGAGGTCTCCATCCCCTGTGGAGCCAAATGTTAGCACATAGAATTGTATTCCAATAGTCTCCTTGAAGTGTGCCATTGATTTTGAATTTGGCATTGCAAACTAGCATTGTGAACTGGTTGAAGAGGAGCGTTGGGGGTTGTTCAGCTTGAAAACATATTTTTTCACATTCACAGACATCAACATCAAGCCCAGGGTTACCAGGTACTCCATGAGGTTTTTCATGCTGTGTTAAAGGCTGAGAAGAGGGTTTTGGCTAATCCATGAATTAGGTGTTACGAAGTGTCAGTCAGACGCTATGAACCCTTTGTTCCAAGCCTGCTGAAGTTTCTATATTTCACATACTCAAAATTCACCCTCTAAAATCAATATTTTTACCCTTATTTAGCTTGATTCATGTGGCCCATCTTTTAATTGAAAAATATTTTAAAGTTTCATATGGTTTTCACGCTTATGACTAGATTGTGTGATGGTTCAAAATCGGTTTTAACGGAGATTTTATCAGTCTTCCTTTCATGAAAATTCTCAATTGTTTCTCATATCCCTCTATGTTGAAGAGTGTTCTGTCTCATTTATAAATGTGTAGAAGAGTAGGGTGTATCAGCTCTAGATAAGTTCAACCTCTTTAAAATAGTTTGATTATCATTGACACCTTACTTCCTATGTACTATGTTTTCACACACTAATTTCCATAATAAATTACAGAAAGCAGCCAAGCAGTGATTATACATGTTGGCCAAGGAGGATATCAGAAGAATCTCGATAACTAGAAGATAAAATAATTTATCTTCCCAAAAACAAATAGCATATTTCGTCAATTTTTTTGTTTCATGCATTTTACACATTTTGGTGATTGTTATGGTTTGTAACCCATGATTATCAGTTTGGGTGCTATCCTTTAGTCAAGATCATCAAGATTATGAAGTTTACAACATTATTGGGACACCTAATAGAGTTTTGAAATGATAAAACAGTGGAAAAATTGAAACAGATTGCTACAGGAGAGTTCGCAGTGCCTGAACTCACTGGCGCTGCAAACTGGTATTTATGATAGTTTTTAAGAAATTAGCACACAACAGAGGATTTTTTTTCTTGTAAATTTTGACAGACAATATGGGTTCCTCTGAAATTTGGCGTGGAGGAAAAACATGGTGTTTTTCACTTGCTGACAAAAATCCAGCCTAACCCACTTCGTATTTTTGGAGAAAATCCAAAACCATCACCTACAGGAAAGTTTGCAGCACATGTTGTCACGGTCGCTGCGAACTCTAATAGTCCGACAAATTCGAGCTATGGGAAGGCTTCCTACTGTGAAGCAATGTTCAAATAGTTTCCTAGGAGTTATTTTGACATGAGGGACATGTGTTTCATCTTTATATTAAGCAGAATGACCTATTTTAAAAGGAATTTATCACAATAGACAAGATCCCAAAAAATAGGATTTTGTTAAGTTTTTGTTGGAATATTTTGTAACAAGACTCCCAAATGGAGGAGGGTACTATGTAGCTCCTTGGTTTCGACCTCCTTAGGGTATAGAGATATCATTCACTATAAATGAAATGGATTTTGAGAATAAAAGGGTTGGATTCATGAGCCAAGAGAGGAGAGAGTTGGAGGAGCAGTTTTAGTTGCTCATTTGTAAGCATGAGGGTCTATTTGTTATGACATTTTCTACCATTAAAGATTCATGAGAGATGTTATCATATTGTCTTCTGTGTTTTTTAATTTCTTTTTTATCTTCTTGCTTGAATATATTGCAGGTTTTGAGGATCATAACTACCATTGATTGATGGATTCATGAACAACAAAGGATTTGTTGTAGCTTTCCCATTAAATCATTGTTCATTGTTTAAGCAAGTATTTATCTGTTGCAGAAAGGATCTTTGTATAATGGATGTTCTTCCTTTTTTTATATTTCTTGTACCTCCATCCATCAATTATATCTATTTTGGTTTGGTCTGAGCTTGAGTGCCTTTGATCTGTAGGATGTGTTGACTCCATGCCTAATGGAATGACTTTGCAGACTGTTTTCTACCCTCCTTCTTGCTCTTCCTTGTTGATCCACCCTTTTAAAATTGATTTAATTTTTCAGGTTGGAATGGTATGGGAGAGACCTCTAGTTTTGATATTGTCGTATAACAGAGATTTTGTTCCTATTGTGTAAACCGTATTTAAGACACTTTGTTAATGGAAATCATTTTTTTCCTTATCCTTCATTGTTATCTTACTTTGATTTCAGCTAAGTGAATGATTCATTTAGTTGGTTGCATCCTTATTTCAGTATATGTTATATTGTGATAATGCTTGCAAATATATCAGATCTTTTCTCTTTGTATTGAGAGGTTCTCATTTCACAGAGACTTCTTCATATAGCTATCCTTCTACCTGATGTAGATGATATATATATTCCACACTTCTTATCTGATCTTCCACCCTCATTTAATCTTTAAAACCCTAATTTGAAGTTGTCTAAAGCCTTACTTGTTGGTCTATACTTTGGGATTGCCTTCTTTGATTGGCACCTTTTCTGAGTTTTCCCTGTCCATTTGTCACCTTGATATAAAAAATTATCTATAAATTTTGATGGGTATTGGGGTTGCACTCATGGTAGTTTAAGTGTGACTCTCAATGCTAACATTTTTGGCGTTGTTGTTGGGGAAGACAATGAAGACACATTCCCTGGGTGAACTATGATGATTAGATCTATATTTGGATGGTGAACTGAAGCTAGACACTTTTAGACTGCTTATCTTTCACCATGGCGACTCCATTGTTCAAATATCTATTGGCGACTCCACTTTTTGAAATGGAAAAGATCCTAGCTCAGAGGTATGCTTTCTATGATTTTTCAAAGATAGTCGGTTTTCCAAATCCAATGTCTAGTAGAGATGAATGGGAAGGTTGACTTCCCATATTTAGAGGATAATATTGGGAAGTACCAGCTGAACACTTGCTAGATTTCCATGATTTTATTCATCAACTTCAGATCGTGCATGAGAATGTTCAGATCAAGATTTTTAGGTACTCATTAGAGGGAATAGCTCGTGATTGGTGTTGATATCTTCCAGTTGCCAGTATCAACTATTTGATATGTTTACATGTTTCTTTTAATTTGTTTTGTAAGGAGTATTTTTTTGCTGAACATCTTTATGAAAAATGTTGTGATGAGTTTTCTTTACTTTGTAAAAAATTTTCTTTTCACGAAAAGCATACTTGTGATGTAGAATTTTCAATAGAAGAAAGTACTTTTCATGATGATCAAGAGGTTTTGAATGATCTTCATTATAATATGCCTTCACAAGAAAATGGACTAGAAGACATAGACATGTCTCTGATACACTACTTGTTGACAACTCTCACTTTCAGCTTGATTATTACAAATGTAAAAATGAGTTAGTCCCAACTATAGATCTTGAGATCCCATTTCATATTCACCCATATTCACTGGAAATTGGTGGAAATAGTGGAAATATATTGCAACAGTTTTCAAGCCAGCCCATGCTTGAATCAGCCAAGGAGGAATTCATTGATGAGCCACAACAAGTTTTGTATGGATTTAAAGATCATGTTGTTATCTATATGGAGATGTTTTGCAGCAATAGATTTCCAGCTGTTGTCATCAGAAGAAAAAAGTTCTTGGATTGTAAGTATGATTTTTCAAGGAAGTATGTGTGGTTGTCATTATGTCTCGATTGTTACTTAGTGCTCAGTTGTCGAGAAGAGGATGAAGATCATTCAGTCACAAAGTTATTTGTATGGTTACTGAGGAAATCTGTTTATATTTGAAGGTTCATTTTTTCAGCAGTTAGGAGTAGGAATGTATATAACTAATTTTTCCATGCAAGCATTTGGTTTTCAGTTTGAATGCAACTTTCAGTTTTCATTTTGGTTTGCAGTGGTTTTTTTTTTCAGTGTGTGAATGTTCTCAGTTTTCAATAAGGAGAGGAGGTGCTCTCAGGAATACAGGTTTTGTGGACAGAGATGGAATGGATAAGGCACTAGAACTGCATGTTCTTGGAAGCTCACAGGGAGAATGCCATCCCCTGTGGAGCCAGATGTTAGCACATAGAATTGTAAGGGTAAAAAAGAATCACTTTGGTTTGTTTTTTTAGTCACACCTTTTATCCTTACATCATTACCATGACATGTCACCTCTCAGTTGTACAAAATGTTCTCTTTGTCATCATCCATCTGTTTAAATGTCAAGTTAAAGACAGTTGTATGTGCTTCCAACTCACTAGGAGAGTTTGCAATGTACTCATAAGTACCTCGCACATTCAATTGTTATCATTGCAGTTAAAGAATCATGAAAAAAAGATCTTACAGAGCTTGTATTTTAAACAAATTCTCATGGATTATGTCATAAATGTTTCTAACAACTTCCTCCAAGTGTGCAAATTGTGTTTGAGCTAGGTGATGTGAACTGGCTGAAGAGGAGAGTTGGAGGTTGGACAAATTGCAAACATGCCTGTGAAAATTCAAATACATTGGCATCAAGCCCAGGTTCACCAGGTGCTCCATGAGAGTTTTCATGCTATTTGAAGATTGAGAGGAGGTCATTTTATTGATGTATTTTTTGGCACTGCGAACTGTCAACTTTCTTGCTACCAGTTTGCAAAGTTCACCTAAAAGATGTTTTGAACCATTCCCACTAGACCATGCCACCTCTTGACCTCTTTGATCTTCGCCATTCCTTAGAATTTACCTGTTCTCATCAGTTTCACCTAGCACTGTGAACTGGCTAAATTGGGTGTTGCGAACAGTGCGCTGCGAACACTATTGGGTGTTGTGAACAGTGCACTGTGAACACTATGTTCCAACATTGTTGAAGCTTATGTTTTCTGCATATTTACAAGCTCAACTTTTAAAGAGTGAATCTACACCCCTCTCACACTTGAAATACGTGGTTGATCATATGTAAACAATGTTTTAATATTGGACATGTTGTTAACTCATATTTGCATTGATAAAAACCCTGTTTTGACAGAGAGTTCACTTTCACACACCAATTGTCATAACAAATGACAAAAAGTAGCCAAGCAATGATTATACATGTTGGCCAAGGTTGCTACTAGGAGGAGCTCTAGAATCAAGAAATAAATATTTCAGCCTTCAGATCCTACACCAAATTTTGTCAAGTTCTTGTTTTATACCTTTGACACATTTTTGGGTGATTACCATGTTTTTCCAACCATGATTATCATTTGGGTGTTGTATTTTATTCATATTATTACCATCATAAGGCTTACAACACTTCTATATACTTGATATAAGTTTTGGGATGATTAAAAACTTTGGTAAAGTGAATCAAGCTTCTACAGGAAAGTTTGCAGCACCGGTGTTGTGAACTGGTAATTATGACAGTTTGTAAGCAATTATCACACAGTAGAGGATGGTTTTGCTCATAAATTTTGAGTGCCCATATGGGTTCCTCTGAAATTTGGTGTGGAGGAAGAACATGGTGTTCTTGACTTTCTAACAAAAAATCAACCTGGCCCACTTCGTATTTTTGGATAAAAGATAAAAAAATCACCTACAGGAAAGTTCACAATGCATGTTGTCACGGGCACTGCGAACTCTAACAGTCTGACAATTTCGAGCTATGGGAGGGTTTCCATCTATCAGGGAAGGTTTGAATGGTCTCATAATAGTTAGTTGGACATGAGGGACATGTGTTCCATCTCCATATCAAGCAGAATAACCTGTTTCAAAAGACATTTATCATAATAGGCAAGATCCCGAAAAATAGGAATTTGTTAGGTTTTGGTTGGAATCTTTTGTAACAAGACCCCTAAATGGAAGAGGATCTTATGTATCTCCTTGGTCTCGAAATCCTTAGGGTATATAGAGATCATTCACTATAAATGAAAGTGATTTTGAGAAGGAAATGGTTGGATTCATGATCCAAGAGAGGAGAGAGTTGTAGGAGCAGTTTAGTAGCTCAATTGTAAGCCTGAGGGTCTATTGTAATTAGCATTTCTGCCATTAGAGACTCATGAGAGTTGGTAATCATACTTTGTGTTATTTATTATCATTTTACCTTGGCATCTTGCTTGAATGGAATTGTTGGCATTAAATATCAATGGTTGTTCATGAGGCAGGAGATTCATGAGCTGCAAATGATTTGTAGTAATTGTCTCCTTTCGTGATCTTTGTTCTAGTAATCTTTTAAGTCATTTTTGTAGAGAGGATCTTTTCTTGATGATATTCTTCTTTTTTTATCTTTCTTATACCTCCATCCATCAATTATATCCCTTTTGGTTTGGTATGAGATTGAGTGTCTTTGATCTATAGGATGTGTTGACTCCATGCCCAATGGAATGACTTTGCAGACTATTTGCTACCCTCCTTCTTGCTCTTCCTTGCTGATCCACCCTTTTAAAATTGATTTAATTTTTCAGGATGGAATGGTATGGGAGAGACCTTTGGTTTTGATATTTTCATATAACATATATTTTGTTCCTACTGTGTAAACCAGATTTAAGACACTTTGTTAATGGAAATCATTATTTTTCCTTATCTCTTCATTGTTATCTTACTTTGATTTCAGCTAAGTGAATGATTCGTTTAGCTAGTTTCATCCTTATTTCAGTATATCTTATATTGTGATAATGCGTGTAGACATATCAGAGCTTTGCTCTTTGTCTTGAGAGGTTCTCATTTCAAAAATTCATCTTTATATAGATATCCTGCTACCTGATGTAGATGATAGATATATTTCACACTTCTTATGATGATAGATATATTTCACACTTCTTATCTGATCTTCCACCCTCATTTAATCTTTAAAACCTTGATTTGAAGTTGTTTAAAGCCTTACTTGCTAGTCCATACTTTGAGATTACCTTATGTGATTGACACCTTTTCTGAGTTTTCCTCATCCATTTGTCACCTTGATATAAACAATTATCTATAAATTTTGATGGGTATTGGGCTTGCACTCATGGAAGTCTGAGTATGACTCTCAGTGCTAACAAAGGGTTGATTTAAAACTTTGGTTAAAACCATATAACAAACACCCCACATATATCCATACGTTATAACAACGCACCAACAAAGGAGGGGATCACGAAGGATGGAACCCACGACCTGCCCCAAATAACTCTATGCCTTAACCATTGCACCAAAGGCACCTCTTGTCAAGGCATGGCTACAACCTTATATTTGTTTCCTACCTAAAGTTTTGGATGGGGGTTATGATTCGGATCCGACCCATGCCCTATTTAATGGGAAGGATTTCCAATGTTTGCAAATAGACCGAGGACACACATCTGAATGTAAGCACATATTCTAAGGTGTGTACGCATCGCGAGGCCAAGGTATTGTACGGATGCATTGTTTTGCGTGTATAAGAGAAGCCTAATGTGGTGTGTCTTGATATGCATGTCATGAGGTATATTGACTGAACATAGGCATGTTTATACTCATTTTTATCATTTTTTTTCGAGAGGAGTTCAATGGTGATGTGATTTCTTGTGCTAAGAGGTCATTTGTAAAAGTATTTGGTCCATATTGTCATTAATGAGTGCCATAGTGCATCATTTGATGTGTAAAGAGAGTAAAATTGAGCGAGTTCAAAGTATGGTCGACTTTATACTCAAATTTCTCATAATTGTGCAAGGAATTCAATGGTAAAATCATTTTTTGAGTTTAAGTAGTGGAATTCAAGAGTGTGCGTAAAATTGGCTTTTGTAAGTCCATGTTGTAATGTAATTTGGCATTTTGAAATGATGAAGAACAATATTATTTTCTAAGAGGACTTAAAGATGAAGTAAATTATATCATCAATATATGTAATTTGAGTTCTTTTATTTTATGTTGTGTCATCTCAATAATCTGCAAATTAATCATCAGTTTATGAGTTTTTGGATAAGAAGCACAACATGATTTTTCTGCAAATCACCTCAATACGATCAAGAATGAATCGGGTTAGATGCTAACATATATACTTTAAAGGAATAAGTGGTATCTAAGGATTTTTAGATCACATTATTCCTCAGTGTCCAATAGTCTTGCAAGTAGGGGCAATGACAGAGTTAATAAGCTCTCTACATGTTGTGCCACTTTTCCAATGCTCAAAGTTGAATGCTTGAATGGCATAACACATGGCACCCTTGGAGTATGCAAGTACATCCTGAAGGGAAGGGCGTGCATGGCACCATTAACATTCTTGTAAAAATTGAGATGACCATGTAAAAGTAAGAATGAAATTTATCTAACAGTGGGGTATAGGTAAGAGTGCTTAGTAAATAACCTTTAGTAAAATACTAAATTACAATATGTCTTAGAAAAGAGTAAATATTTATTAAAAAGAGCCAAGATTTAAATACTTAGTAATATGGGTAAAAGTGAAAATGAAAATTAAAACATAACTAGGAATTAAGTGTAGCTAAATGTGCTTGTTATAGATTAATTAAGAAAAAATAATTTCATGAGAGCCAAATGAAACTAAAGGTAAATGGGAAGAGTCCTAGTTCAAGTTGAGAAACAAGCTATAAAAATGGTGGGCTAATTTAAATTAAGTGGACATCCATTTAACTATACTTAGAAGTGATTTTAGGGGAATCAAAGTTGGGTGAGGGAAAATGGGTTAAAATAAAATAATTATTAACAAATTTTTGTGCAAACTTACATGTAGGCCACAAATGGATGGGTGAATAATCTAATTAATCTAATTTATTGTGCAAACCTACATGTAGGCCACACATGGATGGATGAATAATCTAATTAATTTAATTTTCTAATTTACTAGTTTTGCATGTAGCCTTAGGTGTCAATTCATAATTTTGCTATAAAAGAAAGATGGGAAGAAGAAAAAAGGATCAATGTTTCTCTCTATTATTAGATGGTCGTCGCCAGAGTGAAGGTTGGTTCTATACAACCCCGTTACAACTCCCAAGGGGAATTGGGAAAGAAGAATACCCTTAGACGTTGGTAGGGAGGTATCCAGTGAATCAAATCAGTGTTAGGCAAGGCACTGTGAAAGTCGTAGCAGTTCGGAAGATGTTGTGCAACACTATGTTGACGTAGAAGCTTCTACAATCAATTAAAAGACCTCAGAAGACTCATTCAACTGGTGACAATAACTCTAATTATTGAATTTTTTTTCATTGAAAGAAGTAGGTTCATTGGTAATGAGAATGAATAGAATGTTGATATAATTGACTTCATAATTGTTATTTCAATACTTTTCAATTATGTGATTCTGGATTGGTTAATGAAGGAACGAATATATATATATATATATATATATATATATATATATATATATGATATAACATTTAAGTAGAAAATAACTACATTCATATGTATTACCAATAACGCAATGTTGAAGAATTAGCCACACTATGTTCTTCTTAGATCTGTTTTATCTATTGGTCTTCCACTTGGACAAAGGGTTTCCCCATTCGACCAGATTATGAGTAAATTGAGTAATATTGTATACTTTCTCTTTCAACCATTAGCGTTATTAGTAAGTTGATTGTGAGATATCAGTTAGCGATAGTATTTATATGTTACAAAATGATATTTTGAACAATATCCTCTGGAATTTATTAAATTCGTAATCTGATCACCCTGCAAAGTTAACAGAAATATTATTCTATTATTCTCAAAATTAAACCCCAACATCTTCCTATTCTGAATCAGTCAACCAAATTGTATGATTCTGATCTTGGGCATAAACTTATAATTTCAATATTATATAATAATCACTATGTCGACCTCATATTTCAAGTTAATTTCATGAAGTTGAACTGTGATCGGGTAATTGTCTCCATTGTTGTAAAGTGTATGTGAGGTACATTTTTCGTCATGTAAACCTAACTCGACCATCTGTCGTCTACTCTAATAACAGTTCAGTATGCGACGATTCTGGACTCATGTTTACTCTACGCAATCTTAGATTGAGAAATTTCAAATAGACATAAATAGTTGAATCTTCGTTCAACGAAGACTAGTCATTAATTCTGGGTATAATATACTTGGTAAATTCTATTGAATCGCCTTAAACCTAGGTCATTGATCGCCAATCTAAATTCTTTCCCGCAATATAGACAAACCATATATCTACCCATTCGTTCAAGAAGAGTATTAGAAGAACATAGATTTGTGACACTTTGTTTTTATTTAAATTGTTCAGATATTATCATGTTTTGTCTACACTTCAGTTTTAATGGGTGAACAACAGATTATAAAAGAGCTTCATGCCATGGATTCAATATATGTGATGGTATAATAAAAAACCAATTGTTTGCTAAATACCTTCAGAACATTCGATAATCTTACAAATTAAACTCTGGAATTCGATTATCGTCTGAGTGATTGTACAACGATTCCTCTGGTCAATTCCTTTCTGTTTCAATTCATTGTATATACTCGTGATTATAAACATACATTCAAGTCGATTCTGAATCTTCTTCTGGATAATCTAATTAATGACATATACCTATTGATAATCTAATTAATTATGTATACCTATTGACAATCGCCAGGTTTAATGATTTTTTAATCACAAAATGCACAATAGTCATGTTTAATGATATTTTAATCACAAAGATGGTTTTTATGTTTAATGATTTTTTAATCACAAAATGGACAATAGTCATGTTTAATGATATTTTAATCAAAAAGATGGTTTTTATGGACACTTTCTAGAATATTATTGGTTGTCACAAGAAATTGAGGGTTAATATTTTATGGATTATCTTCCTTGCTTTGCATGTCAAAATATGGTCGTTAATCATTATTGAAGTTTATTAGTGAAATTAGTTTGATAATATTATTGGTCGTCACAGGAAATTGAGGGTTAGATTTTATGGATTATCTTCCTTACATGTCAAAACATGGTTGTTAATCATTACTTAAATTCATTAGTGAAATTAGTTTAATAATAACAAATCAAATTATTTACTGTAGCAAATGTGGTTATTTATTGCCCTTGGTTTTCACTGCATTTATTATTTACCGTGTATTTTTTTTATTTTTTAACTATGCAAAGTTCTTTTATTTTTATTTTTTAACTTTGTATGATTATTTTATTTTTCTTTGTAAAAAAAATTCCCTAATTTGGGTAAGTTAATTAATTAAAAAAAATTAATACCTATTAGCGCTTGTACTAGTATCTATTGTGATTCTCAACTAAAAGAGTTCTTCTAGATAGTCTAATTAATATCTATTGTGATATATTTGATTATGTTCCACATAAAGAATCCTCTAAATTAGCATTAATGTGTGATATATTTGTAGTTAATAAGGTTCTTTTATCTAATGATGGATAATTTTTAAATAATTCACTTATTTATTAAGAAATTAATCCTTAAACATTTGGTTGGCGTTATTGTTTGAGATATTAATAATGTTTCTAGAAGAATATTTATCATTCACCACATTAGTACTTGGTAAATTATTAATAATTGATACCTAATGGTTCATGAGCAATGAATAATTATATGATGATAATTATTGACATTTATTGTTGGTTGAATTGACAAATGTTTCAATTAGAATCAAGTGTACTTTCAGTTTTGCAAAAAAAAGCTTGTATGATCAAAGTATCTAATATCTCCTCCTAATCTAGTTTTTTCTCTATAACTGAGCTATTTCTATATAGATTCTATTGACACTTGTCAATAGTTTTACAAAACATATTCTTATGGATCATACATTGAAAATGTAATCTTCCTTTGAAGACTTAAGTGCACTGTATAGCAACATTAGAAACTCATTAAACGTCATGAGTTAACAACATTTTCTTTGAAGAGTTCCTCATAGTAAAACCATCCCATTGGGTTGTCCAAAGCTTTCTTGGAGAGTTTATCTGCTTCTAAGTTGAATTCTCGGTGGATATGCATGAACTTTATTTCTTCAAAACTCGTTTTTAGGATTTTAATTTGATCTTTCTAGTTCTGAAGATACATCAGATTCAAATTTGTGCATTCATTAATCCAATCAATTGTGACTTTGGAGTCCCCAACTGCCATCATTTTCCTTATGGAAAGTTTATGTGCAAAAAGAAGTAAACCCCAAAGTCCTAAGATTTCAGCCTTCATGCTATTACTCTTTCCTCCTACAAAAAAAGTTGTATAACCATGATGTGCACTTATTTTTATGTAGATTCCAGCACCATATTTGTCATTTACAACTGCTCCATCAAAAAAGCCAATTGGTTTCTCATCGAAAAAGATTGGGTTTAGTATATACTCCACTTTTTCCTCTTTACCTGTGCCTTTATATTCTTTGATGTTTAGTAGGATACTGGAGACGATTCTGTCATCCTCTCTTTTCCAATTATCAAATAGCATTTTATTCATGTATTTCCATATTCTCCAGCTAACCAGTAAGGGGATATATTTCAGACTTGGGTATTTGATAAACCAATGGAATAAGTTTTTTTCCAATGTAGTCTGCCTCCATGCATCGGGACAATTTAGTGATTTTAAAATTTCTTTCCAAATGTTTTTTGTAACTTCACATTGTATTAGCAAATGATCTTTTGTCTCATCATCTTGGAGACAAATGGAGCATACAACAGGGCCAATGCCTCCCCTTTTCTTATAGTTTGCACCAATGAGGATGATGTCGTTTAAACATAACCACATGAAACATATAGTTTTGCTTAGTATATTAACTTTCCAAATTGGTTTAGACCACCATTTGAGGTCCCTAGAATGTGAAGTAAATGCAATGCATTGATAAGCTAAATCCGCAGTAACAGATCCCACTGCCCTGTTCAAAGACCACACTAGTTGATCATTTGTTTGATTAAGAGAAATTTCGTTGATTTTCAAACCTGTAATATAATTATTCCATTCAATTGACAATTCTTCGGTTAAGTTTAGTTGTTTATTCTAGAATATAGCAAGTTTCTTGATAATAATCCTATATATCAAGTTTCTTGATAATAATCCTATTGATGATCCGATACTTACGAAGGCGAATAATATATAATGATCTGATACTTATGAAGAGGAATAATATATATATATATATATATATATATATATATATATATATATATATATATATATATATAATTCCTCTTCACAAGTATCGGATCATCAATAGGATTTCTATCAAGAAACTTGTTATATTCTAGAATAGCTTATTTATTTATTTATTTATTTATTGTATTATAATTTTATAATTATTGTGTACATCTTAGTAGAAAATTCATTTAAATAAATAATGTGCATGATATCATTGTAATAATTTTAATGTTGTATATACATATATGGTAATATTACACAATTTGTCTTACCCTTGTTGGTTAATTGAGAATAATTGTGAGGGCTAAATGTTATTCTGACGACTATTTCCCAAGGTGATATTATAATTAAACTCTAGGTAAAATTGTAATTGTTAGTAAGTAATTATCCCAGTTACTGGCTTATGATGCTTTTGGTAACCCTTCCACAATTATCAGAATCATTATTTCTAGTAGTAAGTTATTGCATAAGTTGATGTGTGTTTGGGTTATGTTAGTAACTCATCGAGAATTTCAATACGTTATGTTATTATGTGATGCATTGATAATAAGAGTGAAACTTGTAAAATTATCATTGGAATTGTAATAATAGTAATTGCTTAAAATATTAAATCATTATGAATGGTTGGTGGGTTTTTTTATAAATTTCATATTGAATAAGCTCAAATTGATGAACTGTGCGTGTATTTATGTATGTTTGAGAAGCAGATTGTTCTTGAAGAAATAGACTAGGAAGAATTATATGGATGTATAAATCTTACAAGTTCTCATAATAGATGTCAAGACCTTAAATGGTCAAAATCAATCAGAAGAATCCAGTATTATGAGCGTTGCTTATGTGGTTTGAAGATCCTAACCCCTACATGTGATAGAATTATTGGTTAATAATTGTTGCAAATTTTAATCTTCTTTACGCTATATTTGCATCATTGTTATTGTTATAACATTGTATATGCTTTATGTTATGGTGCATCATTGTTATTGGTTTTAACATTGTATAAGCTTTATGTTATTTGTATCATTGTTATTTTTCATTAATTTTTTTCAATCATATAACCAAAAAGATTGACATTTTACAAAAACATTTGACGAATGATTACATGACACTTGTTTGATATCATAAATGGACCTGAAATATTAACTTTTAGGTATAGATTGTTAGAAATTAGAAATTATCCTAATGCGATTAGGATGGTTCCAAGACATCCATCGTAAAATGAAATTTTGTTTTAAAATAATATATGAAATGAAAATATCACTAACTATAATGCTTCCAAGTTGTCGTAACCTCATTGCTTTGTGTTTACTTTACAACAAAGTGGGAAGGGCATGTTCAACTCACACATACCCATGGCATGCATGTAGAGAACTCACACATACCGATGGCATGCAAAATGTGGAGTTTCTCTATTGATCATGATCTCTGCTACTAGGATTTCTCCACCCTCTCCCTTGGTCTCTTTATGTTCATAATGATGGGATTCCAATGGCTTGTCACTATCGAAATCCAAATAATGTTTTAGATCTTGGAACCACAAAATAACATATGAAATATATCAAAATTTATTTATTGCATCAAGACTATAAGTGAGATTGATAAATAACCCATGGTTGAACCTCATCGAAAACATATTATTAAACTATTAAATTTTGTTTGTAAATTTGACATGCCATCAACTAAGAAAGTATTTAATGACCTTTTTACATTCTTTTTCATACCATTTAAATTAGTAATTGTTTTTATGGTGCAAAGGGATGTAATAGAAACTATCATATTAAAATTTAATAAATAACAATTTTTAACTTAAAAGTATATTATATTGAATATCATTTAAAAAAGAGGAAAGTAGGAAAAAGGTTAAAAACTAATCCAAATTTTGAGGTACAACTTTTAAAAGAGAGATATGCTTATTTACTTTGAATCTCCACATATTTCAAAGGAAAAATATTAAATGTTCTTTGGTAGTCTTCATTATATATAGAGAGAGAGAGAATTTATATAAACTCTCTCTCTCTATATATATGCTTATTTATTTTAAATCTCCACATATTTGAAAAAAAGAATATTAAATGTTCTTTGGTGATCTTCATTACTAATATATAGTTTATATATTATATATATAACTATATATATAGTTTATATATAATTATAAATTATATATATAATATATAAACTATATATAATTTATATATAATATATAAAAACTATATATATATATATATATATATTTTTATATATAATATATAAAATATATATATAATTTATATATAATATGTAAATATATATAATTTATATATTATAATTATATAAACTATATATATAGTTTATATATTATAATTATATATATATATATATATATATATATATATATATATATATATATATAGTTTTTATATATATAGTTTGTATAAATTGTAATTTTAAATAATTAAAATTATTATTTTTAATATTAAATATGTATATTTTAATTTATGTTATTTTCAGTATTGGAAAAAAATAAATTTATAGAATGTTTAGATTATGATATTGAAAACCGTTAAAATTGTCTAAAACTCATGGATTTGATCACTGATCTAAAGATATAAAGAAAATCACTTTGAGCTAAATTTATGTTTTCACTTTTTTTTTAATAAAAGACACTTTCATAGCTTTTCTATGTAGAGTTTTACACTGTATTGATAAATTTTGTAAATGTTTATATTTATTTTTCACATAAATTTTGTAAATGTTTATATTTATTTTTCACAGAGCCGTTTCTTAGTTATTTTTAATGATAGTATTACAGTGTATTGATAAAGTTTCCATCAATTCACTTTTTTTAAAGAAAAAATTGCCATTTTTAGTAAAAGTACCCGTGACTTTTCGGGAAACACAAAGTTTGACCAATTGATATCATTTATTGCACAAGATATGGTGGATAACATGGAACGAACTTTTGATGGTTTAGGGGTATGTGTATTAATTTTAATATTAAATATTTGATAATTATATATATTCTTAACTCCCACATGCTTGTATAGTTGTCATTTCATTTTATAAAGTTTAAGGAGAGGCAAATGGTAAGTTAATGAGTGGATCATGTGACAAGCCATCAGTGATTCCCATATGCACTTCTTAATAGCAAAACTATGTGTCGATTTGAGGATTTGTTTAATAAAAAATATTATTTTTATTACTAATTGTCTGTGTTATATAATAACACACAGTGTGTTAATATGTGTTATATTATATAACAGAGTGTGTTAATATGTGTTATATTATATAACACAGTGTGTGTATTATATCCAATCAGAAATCATTTGTCAAATCAAGCTCTATAACCAATCAAAAATAAAATAAAAAAATAATTTCAAATAATATAAAAATAATTTAAATTTTTTAATAAGTAAAAATAAATATTTTTAGAAAACATTGAATAACTTTAAATTGCATAAAACTAATAATAAGTCAACTTAACTCTAACCGCAAAGCGAACGCTATATTCCCTGCATGGCAGGGACTAATAAATAAAATTTACAAAAATAAAAAAAGTGTACCCATGACATACCCCGTCCCCTGTTTCAAAGTGTCGTATTCATACCCATACCCACAGGCCTTAGCATACCCCGTCCCCTGTTTCAAAGTGTCGTATTCATACCCATACCCACAGGCCTTAGCAACTTAGGTACAGTATCACTGGTTTTTATTTAAATGCTTGGAAATGATTTTGTTGCCAAAAAATTGAATAAAGATATGGGAATGGATAACCCTAAAGCATGAACACTAGGGAAAGTATAGAATTGATTGCTGAAACTAAAGATTGCAAGGTCCTATGAGGGAGAACAGTAAACTCCAGGAAATAGATTGCTCTGGCGAGTGATTTGTTCTGAACTCTCCTCATGTCCTTGTTTCTTAAAAACTCATGGAAGTTCTGAAGAATGCTACTCTGCAAAACCAATATCAAAGATTTGTCAGATAGCTCTCAAACATAAACGGTCACAATATTGTATTGATTGCTTCAACTGAAGCTCTTGGGCACTTAAAAGGGTGAAAACAACCTCGCAGCAGAACATAGATTGTTATAGGAAAGAATTCACACAAAGCTCACCATGAACCAGATGAAGAAAACTAGAAAAGTAATTTCTTATCTACAAAACCATCGTAAAACTAATCCTTAAAAATGAGGTTGAATTGAACAGTGGATTCTTCATATGCCTGGGAACTTCTTTAGATTGCTTCAAAAGGATTTGGTCAAACTTCTGAATCAAAGCTTCCTGCACTCGGTTTAAATATATTTTTCTAGGGCCAGATATTGAGATTCAAAACATTTTTTATTTCCATGTGGACAAATGCTAACTTCAGGTTGTGTAAATACTAAATTGTAAGCACACTTCATATCAGTCTATAAGGCTTCCTATACTAAATGCCACTATACAAGTGTTAATACAATGCTGGCATTTTTGGCAAGATTCAAAGAAATTACTGACACAAGGTTCATAAAAACAAATTATGATACCAGTAGTTAGAAGGACCTCATCTGTTCTCAGGATCAAGCTGGTCAAGGGTATGGTTCCACATATATCTACATCCTCCTCTTTAAATGGGATGATGACTTTAATCCCTTTGTCTACATTTTCCTTGACCGTCATTCATGATAGAAATTCATGAAAAGTATTCCTTTATTGCTATTTTCCCATTTTTTTAACATGCTTCAGAATCAAAGTTCGAACTTCTTTGGTTCATTTAGTGTCCTTTTGGAGACATTAATTTGGGAACTGTTTTAGGGCTACCTTGTCAACTGAAAACATGTAAATGAGGTTTATGGTGTTTCTTGCTGTATGGTTCTTTTCCATCAAGACTATAGACGAAATAGTATTCAAACAATTTTATCCTACACCTACATGATCAGTAAAGCAGCATGGACATTTGATGGCTGCATATAGGCCATAATAAAGAATCAGATACTCTTTCTGAAGTTCTTGTATACAAAAAATATTAGAATCGCTCTTGAACCACTCATAACCTGCCTCTGAATTCTCTCATTATTATGTTTATAACCAGCCAAACTATGCTATCTCCCACAAACTATAGCCATGCATCAAAGCTAAAGTACATGCTAAGAACTACAAAGGGCTTCCGTGCTTTGCAGAGACATTGTATTCACAAACTATTGGAATGACTCAATAATCAATAATAACCTGCATCATACTTGTCCGATTGTGTTTGCAATGTGCATTCTACCTGCTAAGAACTATAGCTGTGCACAAGAGCTGAGATGCCATTAACCTCAATTAATTTCACTGCTTGAAAAGATCTTGTATATCAGATATGAAAGACAGTGGAATCAGTCTAACCATAAAATCTGCCTCTGTCAACGGAGTTCTCCAGCATCATTAATCAGTAGCTGTGACTGTAGCTTGTGAGAATGCTAACCTAACAAACCTATAACTGTAGATCAAGCCTGGAGTAAGATTGGACCAATCCAGGAACTTAGTATGTTACTTAGTGCCAATTGTACTTCTCCTGAACCATGCTCACAGCTGATTAGACTTGCTAATAGTGGGAAAAATCGAGACAAAGAATTACCAAATGCAGCATCCTTCAATCCACTAATAGCATGCAAAGTTGACACAACTAAAGGAGCCCGAGAAGCCAATTCACCCCTTCTTGCAGAACCTAATGGAATCACACAATGTGGCCTTGAATAATTACTACCATACTCAGGGAAGGACTTGGTAGTTGCTGCATTTATGTAAACACGTAAAACTTCTTCACATAGTTCTATAATGCGGGATTCTACGTCAATTTCTTTAGCAAGAATAGGTTTTCCATGTGCTACACTCTGTAACAGCTTAAGATATGACTGATAGGACTCATTCTCCAGACGAAGTAAAGGAGGATCTGTCATCTGCGTCATCCAAAACACTTCCTGAAGCTTCAAACGCAGAGCATAGTCACTGTTCACTTCATGTGCATGGACAGCTATAGAATACAGTATGTCTAGAAGTGCCATTGTATTTGCCGCTGACAGCTGTTCTCCATGCATATGATACATCTCTGTGATAACCTAAGAACAAGGGAAAATAATCTGCTTTAGAAAGTATATAAATAAGTATAAATTTAGGACTATATTCATCACGAACATAACATCAATTGTTATAATGAAATTGCAACAACATTTGTAGACAATAATCGCAGACCTTTAACAATAAGAATAAAGATGCAGCGATGACAAAACATCATAATGTCAATAACAATATTCAATGTACTATGATAAAATAGCAGTGAGAGAATTTTCAAATTTCACTTTAAAGCATGTATACCACAGTCCAGGCTAAGCTGACTCAAGTTTTAGAACAATCAATTCCTCCAGTAATATTTCTTATGCTCCAGCCATACACAGAAAGATTTCATACCATTGTAATTGAGCCCCAGGCAACAAAATCTATCAAGTTTGGACAGAAGCACACTT
The DNA here is from genome assembly GCA_009831015.1 of Picea engelmannii. Lineage (NCBI taxonomy): Eukaryota > Viridiplantae > Streptophyta > Pinopsida > Pinales > Pinaceae > Picea > Picea engelmannii. The sequence continues at coordinate 1,377,605 of ML776585.1, read as the reverse complement.
AAAAACCAAACAAAGGCTTTCATCATTGTCAGAGAAGACATTAAACATCAGAATGAACTTGTGAACTATAAGAATGTTAACAAAGATGTCAAGTAATTAAAGGACCTTGTGAATGGGCAAAGAAAGATAGCAGGGGGCTGAATAAACTACAAAACAACCAAGATATGGTCCCAGAAACTAATTTTATTTGGAAACATATTCTGATGACAATATGGTTTGTGAAAGCTATAAAGATGAAAGCGTAGAACTTTCCAACCCAAGATATAGTTTGGGAATTATTGTTAGAAACCATGCATCAAAACTTTGCCACCACGTCTACTTGTTCCTATTGAGTTCTCATCTTGTATAGTGATTTTGGAGAGCATATAGGACCTAAAACTCTTTTACTTTCTTTTATAGTGGAACTGCTGACACACTCCCTTGCCTCTGCCACTTATGCATTACTTTCACAGTCACACTAACCATTTGTGGTTACAAACTCACGAGTAGATATTAATAAATATTATGTTTCACCTCATTTCTTTTTAAAACTGAACACTTATTTGGAAGGTAGGAAAGCACTCGGTCAGAAAGTTGTGAGCAGCCAGTAAGCTCCAACTCCAACGCTGCCAAGAATGGAGAATATATGTGAATTGTGGAAGGAAGAAGGGAAAACAGAGCTAGTCACTAAAGGAATTCAAACTGACTGCTGCAACTGGGCCTTGGCAGATGGATGAATAGTAGACTCCAGTTCAAAACCACAAGAGCATTTCGCAGAATGACTCTACTTTCACTACTTTGATAAGAGTAAGATGGAAGGATATCACGATTCCCCCTCAAATACAGAACCAGTCCCTGCCGATCCACACACACCAGAACCAGCAAAGGCTTCCTTGTTAGCAAAGGAACTTTACCAGAAACCTTAAGACATTTGACATATAGCCCCTCTAAGCAAAGTTCCTAAGATAAACAGGTTGGATAAAACCAACAACTTTATGGTCCTCCAGAAAGAATTCGATGAAGAGTTCCCATGAGGCACAGTTTTATGCCATGGAATGTGCAAGGCACCCTAGGGCATCCTAGGAATTCTAGTATTTGTGACACTATCTTCACTCCTAACAATGATATTTTGTTTTTACAAGTTAAAGTTGTTAAATTTATATGCAGCTGCGAGAGCCATTCTCCTGGAGGATGGCTAAGACCCTAGATAAGTCTGGGGCCCCCAGTGCACTCCTAGGGTACTTGGTCTGGGACCAAACAATCAGTGCCATGGCAAAAGACCCTTGTTAGGGCCCCCGGTATATGACTGGGGTTCTTTGTCTGAGACCAAGCAATTAAAGCCCCTAGATATGTCTAGGGCCCCTAGACATGGTCCAGGGTACCCATGCCTGGGGCATGGGTTTCTTGGTTTGGGACCAAGCAGTTAAAGTCCCTAGATATGTCTAGGGCCCCTGGACATGGTCCAGGGTACCCATGCCTGGGGCATGGGTTGATCCTTGGTCTCTGTCCTTGGTGGATAAGACCCCAGGAAAAGTCCTGGGGCTACTTGATTCTCAATCAAGTACTTGATGGTACTTGACCTTCCTTGAAGAAGGACATAACCACAAGAGGGATAAGTCCCATATGCAGTGATGATAAAGTAATAGGTTCACCATGTGATATGAAGGAATGAGTAATGCCACCTTGCAAACCCTCCTTTACCCTTGTTTGATTGGTTTGGGGTTTTGTTGTTTTATTAAGGGGTAATGTTTTAAAGTTAAATATTAAATATTAGTGTCACATGTTTAAATTTCAAATTTAAACATGTGATTTTTAAGTTAACTTAAACTAGCCCTAACCCTAACCTAAATACTATATAAGAAACCCCCCCCCCTACACCTTCATGTCATCTATTATTTTCTTCTTGTGCTAGCGTTGAGCCTCTCTAAGTCTGCGGCCCCTTTTCTGTGAAGAACTATCTCTTGTTCTGTTGTTGATGCCTGTTGGTGCCGCGTCCTCTATGCTGTTGATACCTGTAGGTGTCGCGTCCTCACTGATGTTAATTCCTGGTGGTTGTCGCGTCCTCCTTGTTGTGAATAAGCCTATGGTTGCTGCCCTTTCTTGTTGATGTGTGTAAGCATTCAAGCTGCCGCTGTTATCAGTGTTGTTTGGGCTTGGTTAGGTGCGTCCTCTCCTGAGTTGGAAGAAGGTACAGGTGCGGCCCTCTTCAAATCTGTTGTATACTCCTTTTGTGCTTAGGGTAAGTGCATCATCCCTTGCATTTGTTGGCTGGGTTTCAGTGTATGAGCAGTGAGTTGGTACCCCTATCCTAAGTCTGTTGTGCGGCCCTCTAGCTAGGGTAGTGTTGTGGGGTACTATTTGTTAAAGCTTCTAAACTGCTCATTTTACATCACTGTTGAGACAAGGGTTTACACACAGTCCAGTGTTTTCAGATCTGAAGGTTTCTTGGGCAAGGGTTTTGCTATGAGGGTTTGGGCTCTTTTCTTTTGTGTTTTTATCCCTGTGGCCTTTAGGCTTGGTGGCAAGAAAGTTCCTTCAATCTTTGGCATAGAGATCCACACTTGATCCATGAACTGAACCTTTGTCTGAGCATATATACAGGATCTATACCTATTGTGTTTATTGTGCTATCTTCAGAGGTAGGTTGTTGTACCAGGTATGCTTCCTACTTGTTTCCCTTTGAGTTGGATCTGATCTGATTACAGAATTGTTTAATATAGTAAACAGTATATAGATCTAAAGATATGTTGATTGTGAAATGATTAGGCAGAGTTTTAGATCTGAGATCTTTGTTTAATCATATAGATCTATTGTTGTATTCAGAGATGTTCATTACTACCTTAGACCTGAGTTATATTCATATGTGATCTGAGTTGTTTTTCTTAAGCTGCTACTATCTTTTATAGATCCTCCTTCTATATGTTTTTATCTCTGATTAAGTTACAGATCTAAGTTGTTTTAGTCATTGAAATTTAAAAGAGACTATTGTTTTGCTATTTTACCCTAAAACTAACATGGTATCAGAGCTTAGGGTGTAAACAGAATTCAAAACTAACTTGAGTCTACACAGATCCATTCTTTTAGGGTTGTTTTGCAGATTACAGTCATGTCTTCCTTATCAGTCAAGGCTGAAGACAGACTTGTAAGGGCAGAAAATTTCAATGCCTGGAAATACAGGATAATGAACATATTTGAAGAAAACGATCTAGAAGACTATATCATTAGAGAAGTTGAAGAACCTACTACAAACACAGCTAGGGCAGCATATAAGAAGAAACAAAACAAGGCCAGAAGGATCATCTTTGATTCCATCAAAGACAACTTGATACCCTTAATAGGTCCTTTGAGGACTGCCAAAGAATGCTTCGATGCCTTGGCCAATCTCTATGAGAAGAAGGCACCCACTCAGAAAAGAATCTTGAAGAAGCAGTTACGTACCTTGAAAATGGAAAAGAATGATACAGTTGCTACTTTCTTCTCCAAAATCTCTCAAACTAGAGATCAGCTGATTGCAATAGGAGTTCATGTAGAAGATGATGACCTGGTTCAAACAGCCATTGATGGACTTCCAGCTGCTTGGGGAGTTTTTCCTGCCTCCGTAAATGGAAGAGAATCCCAACCTAACTTTGCAAGGTTGTGGCATGACTGCTTGGAAGAGGAAGGAAGATTGAACAGCAGAAATGACTATCCTATCCTACAAGATCATGCTCTAGCAGCAAAGACCAAGAAATGGAAGAAGTTCCCAAAATCAAAAGGCAAAGGTAAGAAACCCAAAGGTAAGCTCTCTCACTTAAATCCTCATCTATCTAAAGTGAAATATTTTAATTGCAGTAGATTAGGACACTATGCAAGAGATTGCAGGAACCCTCCCTCTCAGCAGAAAAGAAAAGGAAGGTTTCAAGCCTCAGTTGCCACTGAAAAGGCTAAACCTCAAGAAGAGCCTCAAAGAAGACAAACCAGGGCTGCAACTAAAGAGCAAGAATCACAGAAAGAATATTATCTTATTTCTGCTCTTTCCGGCACCATCACCAAATCAGAGGAGATTTGGCTAATAGACAGTGGT
>ML776585.1:1357920-1369711 GCA_009831015.1 Picea engelmannii | reverse complement strand
CTTGAAGAAGGACATAACCACAAGAGGGATAAGTCCCATATGCAGTGATGATAAAGTAATAGGTTCACCATGTGATATGAAGGAATGAGTAATGCCACCTTGCAAACCCTCCTTTACCCTTGTTTGATTGGTTTGGGGTTTTTTTGTTTTATTAAGGGGTAATGTTTTAAAGTTAAATATTAAATATTAGTGTCACATGTTTAAATTCCAAATTTAAACATGTGACTTTTAAGTTAACTTAAACTAGCCCTAACCCTAACCTAAATACTATCTAAGAAACCCCCCCCTACACCTTCATGTCATCTATTATTTTCTTCTTGTGCTAGCGTTGAGCCTCTCTAAGTCTGCGGCCCCTTTTCTGTGAAGAGCTATCTCTTGTTCTGTTGTTGATGCCTGTTGGTGCCGTGTCCTCTATGTTGTTGATACCTGTAGGTGTCGCGTCCACGCTGCTGCTAATTCCTGGTGGTTGTCGCGTCCTCCTTGTTGTGAATAAGCCTATGGTTGCTGCCCTTTCTTGTTGCTGTGTGTAAGCATTCAAGCTGCCGCTGTTATCATTGTTGTTTGGGCTTGGTTAGGTGCGTCCTCTCCTGAGTTGGAAGAAGGTACAGGTGCGGCCCTCTTCAGATCTGTTGTATACTCCTTTTGTGCTTAGGGTAAGTGCATCATCCCTTGCATTTGTTGGTTGGGTTTCAATGTATGAGCAGTGAGTTGGTACCCCTATCCTAAGTCTGATGTGCGGCCCTCTAGCTAGGGTAGTGTTGTGGGGTATTGTTTGTTAAAGCTTCTAAACTGCTCATTTTACATCACTGTTGAGACAAGGGTTTACATACAGTCCAGTGTTTTCAAATCTGAAGGTTTCTTGGGCAAGAGTTTTGCTATGAGGGTTTGGGCTCTTTTCTTTTGTGTTTTTATCCCTGTGGCCTTTGGGCTTGGTGGCAAGAAAGTTCCTTCAATCTTTGGCATAGAGATCCACACTTGATCCATGAACTGAACCTTTGTCTGAGCATACATACAGGATCTATACCTAATGTGTTTATTGTGCTATCTTCAGAGGTAGGTTGTTGTACCAGGTATGCTTCCTACTTGTTTCCCTTTGAGTTGGATCTGATCTGATTACAGAATTGTTTAATATAGTAAGCAGTATATAGATCTAAAGATATGTTGATTGTGAAATGATTAGGCAGAGTTTTAGATCTGAGATCTTTGTTTAATCATATAGATCTACTGTTGTATTCAGAGTTGTTCATTACTACCTTAGATCTGAGTTATATTCATATGTGATCTGAGTTGTTTTTCTTACGCTGCTACTGTCTTTTATAGATCCTCCTTCTATATGTTTTTATCTCTGATTAAGTTACAGATCTAAGTTGTTTTAGTCATTGAAATTTAAAAGAGACTATTGTTTTGCTATTTTACCCTAAAACTAACAAAAGTTATAGGCTTTCGACTCCAATCATTGTTGCACAACTATTGGTAAGTGGAAGATAAATTCATTGTTGGAGATACTTCAAACACACCTAGGATTTCTTTTTCCTAAGGTTTTCCCTATGTTTATTAGTCATTATTCAGTCTCCTATAGTTTACAAATAATATTCTCTTCAGTTCACACTTCAGTTTGATCAGTTGACTGGAGTCTAGATGCCACATTGGGATTATCACCATGCAGCATTGGGATCATCACCAACTAATGTGCATTGTCCTTGGGATCATCACCAGACTAGCGCATTACTCATGATTCCCTGATCTCCTCCTCACTTCACTATGTTTCAGTCAGTTAACTAAAGACTGAGAGACTAGTTAACTCAAACTAGGTGGCAGTTCACTCCCGTAATTGCATGAGAGACTAGACTAGGTGGCAGTTTACACCCGTAACTGTTGGTGTGTGTCCAGATCACTCTAGACCACCATTATGGTGCATTGGCTTTTCCTCCAATGCGCATTAGTTGAGTTATACAGAGTATATCATGTGTAAATTATCATTCATTCATTTGGTTAATGAGAATTCTTCCATTCTTTCTCTCCTGTTTCTCTTTTCTCATATTTTCTCTACAAATTGTGTATGTCATTTGCTAGCTAGATCTATTTTGTGCAGGTTCAACACATTTACATGGTATCAAAGCTGACGGACTGCTAGGGAAAAGACAAACCAAATTATTTTTGCAGGTATCGAAGATTGAAGACGGCAAAAAAATGGAATTTCCAAAAGAATTCATTCTTACACCGTACAATTTCTTTGCATGGAAGGAGAAGATGATAATGCATCTTCAAGGTAGAGGATTATACAGGTTAACCATGAACACAGAAATCGAACTAACATCAGCCATAGAAAAATCCAAGTATCTAAATCGAATGGATGAAGCATTTGGAACTATTTGCAGTCTCATTCCTCCTGAACTCCTCTTTCACATATCCTCCTGTAAACTCCCAATGAAGCATGGACCACCATGGAAGGGATTTTTGGAAAACAGAACGAGATGAGGGGACACATGCTCGAGGTGGAATTGCTCACTTTGGATCCAAAAACCTTCGACAATCTCCACGATTTCTTTACCAAATATAAGGATTTGTTATCGCAACTCAAGGCTTGTGGAGTTGATAAATCTGAGGAGAAACAAATGGTTCTTACCATTCACTCCAAACTTGGTCTAGAATACTCAGTGTTTGTCTCTATATTTCATTCAGTTATGCTCGCCTCTGGAACCACCTGGACGATGCCCTCTCTTGAGGCCTTTATCGAGTCTCTGACACGAGAGCAGAACAAGCTCATCGATATGGGAAAAATCAAAGGCCCAAAGGCACATGCACTTACTGTGCAAGATGGTAACGGTCATCAATATCATAAATCTAAAGACAAAGACAAAAGGAAAGCACATGCAAATCCAAAAAAGGAAGGGTACTCAAAACCCTTCAACGATGCCTACGGATCCAAAGGTGGAAAGGGAAGAAAAGGGGAGAAATGCACTTACTTCCATAAAGAATTCCATCCAAAGATCGCATGTATGTAGAAACAAATAGATCAAATGGCCCAAATACTTCAATAAAACAACCTTGGAGATTGCATCCCCGAGGGTGCCAAGAAGAAGAATCCAGAAGATCAGAATCCCAAGAAAGGCAATTCTAGCCATGCTTTGATTGCCATCAACTCCTCTCCCGATGCTTGGATCGTAGATTCAGGTGCATCACACCACATGGCAGCCACAAAAGAAGTTTATTCTTCATTTGATGCATGCAAAGCTCCTCCTATTCTCATGAGGGACAACTCTCCAATCAAGGTCACCGACAAAGGAAGAATTGAACTCACAAACGAAAGCTTTGAGAATGTGCTACACGTTCCCAAACTTTCCGTCAATCTTCTCTCTGTGTATCAGATGACAAACTCTGGCACCGGAAAAAGAGTCATATTCACACATGATGCAGTGGATATATATGACATGCAAACCAATTCCAGGGTTGCTACCGGTGAGGTAAATCATCAATCTAGATTTTACACATTTTATGAATTTATTGAACCAAATTTTGCATTACTACTTACCCATGCTAATGAAAGCAATAGGATATGGCACGAAAGGTTCGGGCATTTAAATTTCAGATATATGCAACATCTTAGAAAGAAGGGAATGGTTGATGGTCTACCTGACATCCACTTCTCCAAAGAAATTTGTGAGGGATGTGTTCTTGGAAAACACCCTCAAGAGAAATTCGACAAAGGAAAGAATCAGAAGGCTTCCTGTCATTTAGATCTGATCCATAGTGACCTCATAGGCCCTTTTTCGCATCCATCAATTAGTAAAGCAAGGTACGTGCTCATTTTTTTTGATAATTTCTCACGCTTCACATGGATTTTCTTTCTCAGGCAAAAATCAGAGGTCTTTCAACACCTCAAAGATTTCAAAGCCCTTGTTGAGACACAGTCAAGAAAGATAATCAAAGTCCTTCGAACAGATAATGAGGGAGAGTATGTCAACCATGAGATACAGAATCTTTTTCATGAGGTCGGGATTCAGTTGCAGCACACGGTTCCCTATACTCCGCAGCAAAACGGAGTTGCTGAGCAGAAAAATAGATCTCTAAAAGAGATGGCATCTTGCATGCTACATGCAAAGTCACTTCCACAGAGATCATGGGTTGAAGCACTTAATTGTGCAACCTACATCCAAAACAGATCTCCTCATAGATCTGTCAAGGATAAGACCCCCTATGAGGCTTGGAGCAGCCTCAAACTGAAGGTGACCCACTTTCGTATTTTCGGTTCATGTGCATGGGTCAGGATTCTCTCTGAGAAGAGGAAGGCACTTGATCCACAGAGTGTATCTTTGTTGGATACCCCGACGATGTGAAGGGATACAGACTCGTTGATCTTTCCTCGGACCGGCTCATCATTGAGCGTAGTGTCCAATTCGAGGAAAGTGTCTCGCATGTACCTCAGCAGCTGCATGCAGACACTTTTGTTCTTCCACCTGTCAGAGATGATGAGCATGCACATGACGACTCTTCTTCAGATGAGAGTTTTGATTCAGAGGATTCAGATGATCCAGATACAGAGTCAGTACAGTCAGATTCAGAGTCAGTGCATGCAAATGCAGCTGCAGAGCTAGAGCAGAGGCCCATGTGGGCCAAGACTACTCTTCAGGATGCAGGAGATCTTGTTGGGGATCCAGCTGATACTAGGAGGACTCGATCTAATTTTGAGGAGCCTCCTCTTGCACTCACTGCCACGGAAGCGATGCCATCCAGGTATCTTTTCTTGGTTCAGTCTTCAGATCCACGGTCCTATGGCGAGGCTGCAGGAAATCCCTTCTGGGAATCTGCCATGCAGAAGAAGTACAACTCCCTCCTCGAGAACCAGACTCGAGATCTCGATCGCCTTCTTTCAGGAAGGAAACTTGTCAGGTGCAGATGGGTCTACAAGACCAAGAGCGTAGTGGATGGACAGTTTAGCAGATACAAAGCCAAGCTAGTTGCCAAAGGCTTTCAGCAGGTGCATGGCATTTGTTAAATTATGAGCTTGATTTCTTATGCGGATTATTTCTTTAAATTCTTCAACACTTTGATTCCAGCTTAATATATTTCAACAATATAGAATCATAATCGGATAGCAATAACCATGTAGATACGTAAGCATGCACATCAACAACACATATACCCTGGGGAAACCCTGTACAGGGAGAAAAACTCCAGCAAACGATATTCTTTTATTGCATTAATAATGTAAGATCACTTACAAATAACCACCATGAATACTTTTCTCTTAAAGAGCTCGCCAAGTTGACTCTGACCTAACTGTGTAACTAAGAGACCTTGTTGATATCTAAACTTTTGTTACAGACCGGCACTGAAGATGTATCCAAGTTGCCTTCAAAGACTAAGATACACTACCTCTTATGGACTGATATATCATCTTTGATATGGGTTGTTATTGCTGCCTCTATTTGACTGATACGTGTCTTTGTTTAGCACTAATAAAGTTGCCTTTAATGGACTGATATGTGCCTCTGTTTAACACTGGTATTACAGCCTCTATAGGACTGATATGTGCCTCTGTTTAGCACTGGTATTGTTGCCTTTATAGGATTGATATGTGCCTTTGTTTAGCACTTGTATTGTTGCCTCTATAGGATTGATTTGCACCTTTGTTTAGCACTTGTATTGTTGCCTCTATAGGACTGATACGTGCCTCTGTTTAGCACTTGTATTGTTGCCTCTATAGCTTCACCCTTACCCTGCATAACAATTGTGTAGAAGAGAGGGATCGACCTCTGCTTATAAAGGAGTGAAGAGGAGAAGAGGAGAGGGCTCAAATTAGAGGTATGAAAGCATGCTTGACATAACTCAACTTCACACTTTAGTTCGAAAATAGAACTAGACTTGAGACTTCAGTTACAATTCACCCTTGACTTGGCATGCAAGCGTACTAACTTAGCATGCACATGTCATGCATGCAACATGCAACATGCGACATGCAACAAACTTGACAACTTTGACTTTTACAACTAGACTCTTTACATGGCAATTCGAAATTCTCTTCATGGTGGATAATGTTACACGTGCCAACGCACTAGATCAATACATTTATATCATTTTCAATATTAGGAATATCGTTTGTTTCTAGCTCATAGGAATTTTATATTCAACCTAACTTATGCTAGATGCCTTGACTTTTGTTCATGGCTCACAAGGCTTGACTAGGCTCATAGAGGTTGTACGTTCCCCCTGACTTTTGCACTAGTCTGTCTATGCTCACAGAGGTTGTACGTTCCCCTTAACTTTTGCACTAGACTGTCTATGCTCACACAGGTTGTACGTTCCCCCTGACTTTTGCATTAGACTTACAAAGCATCTTGTTCGTCCTGACTTTTGGTTTGATTCACAGAGGTTGTACGTTCCCCCTGGCTTTTGTCAATACCTCACAAGACTGGTTGATTCTCCAAATCTCCCTGGCTAGCCTCAGGGTGGCCCATATGGCCTCTCATTGGAGAATGATTGTCGATGCTCCCAAATTTAACAGCATTAACTATGATGAGACCTTCGCTCCAATAGAGAAGATGGATTCCATACGTTTGGCACTTGCTATTACAGCAGCCAAGGGATGGGAAGTCCATCAGATGGACATGAAGAATGCATTTCTTCACGGTGATCTCTCTGAGGAGATCTATATAGAGAAACCCCAGGGATTTATGCAAGATTCATCTTTGGTCTATCGACTGAAGAAGTCTCTTTATGGCCTTAAGCAAGCTCCAAGGGCATGGTATGCCAAGATGGACTCCTACCTGTTGTCACGGACCTTTGTACGTTGTATGTCAGACCCGAATGTTTACATGCTCGGGACGGTTGATTCACTTCTACTCCTAGTTTTGTATGTTGATGATTTGTTGATCACCGGTTGCTCTACTTCACCGATTGTTGTAGTCAAGAGGATTTTGCATGACAGGTTCTTGATGACAGACATGGGTCCGCTACATTTCTTCCTTGGACTCGAGATCAATCAGGATGCATCATGCATCAAACTGTCTCAGGCCAAGTCTGCACGAGATCTCCTTGAGAGATTTCACATGACAGACTACAAGTCTGCCCCAACTCCTTTCCTATCAAGAGTCAAACTTGAGGATGGCGGGGACATTCCACTAGTTGACAACACACTGTACAGACAACTAGTGGGGAGCTTGTTGTATCTCACACACTCCAAACCAGACCTCTACTATGCAGTTGGAGCAGTCTTTAGGTTCATGCAAGAGATGCATGAGCTATATTGGAAGGTTGCAAAGCGTATCCTTCGATACATACAGGGCACCATCACCTTTGGGATTCACTATGCAACAGATTCTACATTGGACCTCATTGGGTTCACTGATTATGACTGGGTTGGCAATAGCATTGATCGCAAGTCCACACCTGGTTACTCAGTCAGTCTTGGTTCCGAGCCTATCTATTGGTCGAGCAAGAAGCAGGTTGCTATTGCTCTATCTTCATCCAAGGCAGAGTACAGAGGGGTTGTTAACATAACCATTCAGACTATGTGGCTACAACATTTTCTCACTGAGATGGGAATTCAGTTTCATCGATCGATCGTCATCTGGTGTGACAACCAGAGCACTCTGAAATTCTGCAGAAATCGAGTTTAGAGGAAGAGGACAAAGCACATCAAGATCCACATGCACTACATTCGAGACTTAGTATATGAGGGGATCATCAACCTGCAGTTCTATCCTTCAGCAGAATAGACAGAAAACATCTTCACTAAGACCTTCACTAAGCAGAAGTTCCATTCTTTTTGGAGACGTCTTGGAGTGAAGGACACAATTGCCTAGCAACTGTCAGTTCTTCTCTTTACATACATTGTAATTTGAGGGTGGGGTTTTCCCATGAGGTTTTCCCTCTTTCCTCGTTTATTTCAGAGTATCTTTTATATTTGGGTACCTAACATGGCCTCGTTGTCGGGACCCGTTCTTTATTTTTACCATAGTGATGTTCACAGGGGGGGGTGTTGGAGATACTTCACACACACCTAGGATTTCTTTTTCCTAAGGTTTTCCCTATGTTTATTAGTCATTATTCAATCTCCTATAGTTTAGGGAGAATATTCTCTTCAGTTCACACTTCAGTTTGATTAGTTGAGTGGAGTCTAGATGCCACATTGGGATTATCACCATGCAGCATTGGGATCACCACCAGCTAATGCACATTGTCCTAGGGATCATCACCAGACTACCGCATTACTCATGATTCCCTGATCTCCTCCTCACTTCACTCTATTTCAGTCGGTTAACTAAAGACTGAGAGACTAGTTAACTTAAACTAGGTGGCAATTCACTCACGTAACTTCTTGAGAGACTAGACTAGGTGGCAGTTCACTCCCGTAACTTCTTGAGAGACTAGCCTAGGTGGCATTTTACTCCCGTAACTGTTGGTGTGTGTCCAGATCACTCTAGACCACCACTATGGTGCATTGGTTTCTCCTCCAGTGCGCATTAGTTGAGTTATACAGAGTATATCATGTGTAAATTATCATTCATTCATTTTGTTAATGAGAATTATTCCATTCTTTCTCTCCTGCTTCTCTTTTCTCATATTTTATCTACAAATTGTGTATGTCATTTGCTAGCTAGATCTATTCTGTGCAGGTTCAACACATTTACATAGTATCAGAGCCAACGGATTGCTAGGGAAAAGATAAACCAAATTATGTAGGTACCGAAGATTGAAGACAACGAAAAAATGGAATTTCCAAAAGAATTCATTCTTACACCGTACAATTTCTTTGCATGGAAGAGGAAGATGATAATGCATCTTCGAGGTAGAGGATTATACAGGTTAACCATGAACACAGAAACCAAACCAACATCATCCATAGAAAAATCCAAGTATCTAAATCGAATGGATGAAGCATTTGGAACTATTTGCAGTCTCATTTCCCCTGAACTCCTCTTTCACATATCCTCCTGTAAAACTCTCAATGAAGCATGGACCACCATGGAAGGGCTTTTTGGCAAACAGGACGAGATGAAGGGACACATGCTCAAGGTGGAATTGCTCACTTTGGATCCAAAAACCTTCGACAATCTCCAAGATTTCTTTACCAAATATAAGGATTTGTTGTCGCAACTCAAGGCTTGCGGGGTTAATAAATCTAAGGAGGAGAAACAAATGATTCTTACCATTCTCTCCAAACTTGGTCTGGATTACTCAGTGTTTGTATCTACATTTTATTCAGTTAGGCTCACCTCTGGAACCACCTTAACGATGCCCTCTCTTGAGGCCTTTATCGAGTCTCTAACACGAGAGCAAAACAAGCTCATCAATATGGGCAAAATCAAAGGCCCAAAGGCACATGCACTTACTGTGCAAGATGGTAGAGGTCATCAATATCATAAATCTAAAGACAAAGACAAAAGGAAAGCACATGCAAATCCAAAGAACGAAGGGTACTCAAAACCCTTCAATGATGCCTCCGCATCCAAAGGTGGAAAGGGACGAAAAGGGGAGAAATGCACTTACTGCCATAAACGATTCCATCCAGAATCCGCATGTATGTAGAAACAAATATATCAAATGGCCCAAATACTTCAGCAAAACAACCTTGGAGATCACATCCCCGAGGGTGCCAAGAAGAAGAAGCCAGAAGATCAGAATCCCAAGAAAGGCAATTCTAGCCATGCTTTGATTGTGATCAACTCCTCTCTCGATGCTTGGATCGTAGATTCAGGTGCATCACACCAGATGGCAGCCACAAAAGAAGTCTATTCTTCATTGGATGCATGCAAAGGTCCTCCTATTCTGATGTGGGACAACTCTCCAGTTGAGGTCACCAACAAAGGAAGAATTGAACTCACAAACAGAAGCTTCGAGAATGTGCTACACGTTCCCAAACTTTCTGTAAATCTTCTCTCCGTGTATCAGATGACAAACTCCGGCACTTGAAAGAGAGTCATATTTACACTTGATGCAGTGGATATCTATGACATGTAAATCAATTCCAAGGTTGCTACCGGTGAGGTAAATCATCAACCTAGACTCTACACATTTTCTGAATTTATTGAACCAGATTTTGCATTACTGCTTACCCATGTTGATGAAAGCAGTAGGATATGGCACGAAAGATTTGGGCATTTAAATTTCAGATATATGCAACAGCTTAGCAAGAAGGGAATGGTTGATGGTCTACTCAACATCCACTTCTCCAAAGGAATTTGTGAGGGATGTGTTCTTGGAAAACACCCTCAAGAGAAATTCGACAAAGGAAAGACTCAGAAGGCTTCCTTTCCTTTAGATCTGATCCATAGTGACCCCATGGGCCCTTTTCCGCATCCATCAATCAGTAAAGCAAGGTACGTACTCATTTTTGTTGATAACTTCTCACGCTTCACATGGATTTTCTTTCTCAGGCAAAAATCAGAGGTCATTCAACACCTCAAATATTTCAAAGCCCTTGTTGAGACACAGTAAGGAAAGAAAATCAAAGTCCTCTAAACAGATAACGGGGGAGAGTATGTCAACCATGAGATACAGAATCTGTCATGAGGTCGGGATTCAGTTGCAGCACACGGTTCCCTATACTCCGCAACAAAACAGAGTTGTTGAGCGGAAAAATAGATCTCTAAAAGAGATGGCATCTTGCATGCTACATGCAAAGTCACTTTCACAGAGATTATGGGTTGAAGCACATAATTATGCAACCTACATCCAAAACAGATCTCCTTATACATTTGTCAAGGATAAGACCCCCTATGAGGCTTGGAGCGGCCACAAACTAGAAGTGACATACTTCTGTATTTTCGGTTCACGTGCATGGGCCAGGATTCCCTCTAAGAAGAGGAAGGCACTTGATCCACAAAGCATAGAGTGTATCTTTGTTGCATGCCCCGACAGTGTGAAGGGATACAGACTCATTAATCTTTCCTCAGACCGGCTCATCATTGAGCGTAGTGTCCAATTCAAGGAAAGTGTCTCGCATGTACCTCAGCAGCCGCATGCAAACACTTTTGTTCTTCCACCAGTCAGTCTCTAGGGGTTGTTTCATCTAATGACTTTGTAATCGGTTTAGATCATTTACCCATCTACACCATTGCCTTTACCATTTAGGCCTCTCATTTTGCCTCTGCCTTGCGTTTTAAGCTTAATGTTTGATTGTTGGAATCCCCGGAATGTATTCAAGACATCTCACTAAAAAGACACTCAAGTTGGATTTTATAGTGGAAAGCTACTATTCAGAGGACGAGAAAGTCTCTAAGTGACTTGTCCCTGGAGACTAAGTTCCATTGTTGGATGATTGTGTTGAGATTAGTACCTGAGGAGGTGTTCCCCATGTGTTTTCCCTCCTTAGCACATGTGGGAAAGTCATTTGGCACTTTGTCCTTGTACTTTATGTCTATTTGTACTTTGACTTTGGTTAAAGTGCATTATGTCACTTTTGGCAAAAGTGAACATTAAATTACCTTTTTRGTGATTTTGAGGGGACATAAAGTGACTTAGGGAATTAACCCAAAAGTGGGTTTTGAGATTACATTTATGAGGAGTGATCTCAACCTTTGATTAGGGATGATCTCATCCCTTGGATCTTAGGTTTTCCTTTTGTTGCCTAAAGAGGGGCAAATGGCCAAAGGAGGGGCGCATTGTTTCCATGAGGCTTTTGTTCATGAGAGGAGGAGCTTTGTAGCTTTGGAGATGAGACTTGTTGCATGAGGAGAGGAAGAGGAGGCCGCTTGCATCCAGTATTGGCAGCTTGGAGCAGCATTCTTCCTTATTTTATTGGAGAGATTCTTCACCAGAGGAGGGCACATGGCTTTGGCAGGCTATT
>ML776585.1:1314134-1344592 GCA_009831015.1 Picea engelmannii | reverse complement strand
CTGGGGCTACTTGATCCTCTATCAAGTATTTGATGGTACATGACCTTCCTTAAAGAAGGACATAACCACATGAGGGATAAGTCCCATATGCAGTGATGATAAAGTAATAGGTTCGCCATGTGATATGAAGGAATGAGTATTGCCACCTTGCAAACCCTCTTTTACCCTTGAATGTTTGGTTTAGGGTTTTGTTGTCTTATTCAAGGGTTAAAATAAAATTAAAATTAAAATGTTTATTATCACATGTTTAAATTTAAAATTTAAACATGTTATTTTATTTAACCCTTGCCCTAGCCTAAAACTATAAATTAACCCCCCCCCCCTCA
Organism: Picea engelmannii; assembly: GCA_009831015.1. Lineage (NCBI taxonomy): Eukaryota > Viridiplantae > Streptophyta > Pinopsida > Pinales > Pinaceae > Picea > Picea engelmannii. The sequence continues at coordinate 1,344,266 of ML776585.1, read as the reverse complement.
CATTTCACTCATCTATTATTCTTGTGTGCAAGCGATGATCTCTCTCTCTCTAGTTGCGGCCTCCTTGTTTTTGTTGTGGGTGATCTCTAGCTGTGGCCTCCTTGTGTTTCTTGTGGGTGATCTCTAGCTGCGGCCTCCTTGTGTTTGTTGTGGGTAACCTTCCAGCACCAGCCTCTTCTCCTTTGGTTGTTGTTTGGAGTAGCTGCTAGGTGCAGCTCCCATCTTTTGTTGCAGGGTTGGGGTTTTGTGTGGCAGCGGGTCTCCTTGAGGACTGCTAGAGTGCAGCCTATCCGTGTGTGAGCAGTGTGCTAGGTGCGGCACCTTTATCCTTTTCGTTGTGGGCTAACTCTAGAGGTTACGGCCCCTCTATACCACTGTTGCGTGAACAATTCATAAGGGATTCAGCCCCATCCTTTTTCTGCTGTGATTGAGATATTAAAGTGCGGCCTGGTCCTGTCTGTTGTGTGGAGAACCTCCTAGTCTGCGGCCCTCTTACTAGGGTAAACTTGTGGGGTGCCTTTTGTTGAGGCATATCTATAGGGTTCAGTTTTATCCTCTGCTGAAATAAGGGTTTACACACAGTCCTTCTTTCCAGTTCCTTTGTAACCTTTCCTAAAGTCTCTTGGGGTAAGGGTTTTACTGTTTGATACTCTGAGTGAGGGTTTGGGCATTTATAACCTCTGTTGGGATTGTGTTTCCTTCCTGTGGCCCTTGTGCTTGGTGGCAAGAAAGATTCTTTCATTCATTAGCATTGAGATCCATTATAGATCTATGAACTGAACCTTTGTCTGAGCATATAAAAGGGTTCTGCATCTCCTATGGTTATTGTTTTTCTTCAAAGGTAAGGTTGTTGTACCAGGTAAGCAACTTACTCATTTCTCTTAGATTTAGAATTGATTTTACTACAGAATTGTTTAATCTAGTTAGCATTGAGTAGATCTGAATATATACTTTGAATTTACAAGTTATTCTATTGTGTAATGATCAGGTTAAGTTGTTAGATCTGAAATCTGTGTATAGCCTTATAGATCTATTGTACGATTCAGATCTGTTCACTGTTACATTAGATCTGAGTAATATCTCTTTAGATCTAAGTTTCTATTCTCATTAGATCAGAGTTTCTTTTCTAAGTTGATTGCTATCTCTCTCAGATTCAAATTCTATGTGTTCTATCTCTGTTGATTTATAGATCTAGCTGTTTTGAAATCAAAGATACTATTGTTTTGAAAATTTACCCTAACTCTAACAGTTGCAAGGGTCTGGCATTTGTTGCCTCTTCCTATAGGAGATAGTGCTTGGATTCGTCGATGGGAGGTGGACATTCTCCGTACTACCAGGTTCCTACAAGGGTGGGGAAAGATGGTTGCTAGAGTTCAAAAAATAAAATGTGCTCTCAATACTTGAAACGAAAACAAGCTTCTAAAATAATTTTTGTACTCAAGACCTAGATTTTATACACATTTTGAAAGTCTTTCTTCTTCAAGTGGATGTTTCCCCATAGGGGTTTTACCACGTCAAAACATCGGTGTGTTAATCTTTGATCTGATTGTGTGAGTGGTTACTGAAGGTGTTCATGCTCTCTTGGAATATGTGAGAGACATAAAGATTTCGTAATGAACAACTTACTCCAAATCCATAATAAGATTTATATATAATAATAATTGATAATAGATGATGATATTACAAAGATAGGGCCTACCTATATATATGCCCTTTATGGTTTTATGGAGAGTAGTGACTTTTAGTCATGACCTTTTATTACATGAATGTTTAATTTTACTTTTATTTATTATTTTAATGTCTTTATATTATATTATTTATTTATTGTGACATTGCCCTTCCCTTAAATTTTGCTTTGTCCTCAAAGCAATGATAAAGAAGGATGTAACTGGAGAAAGTTCTCTGACTCCCATGCAGCGTCTTCTTCCAGTAGATTTTTCCATTTAATCATATATTCCTTGATTACTCAAGAACGTAATCTCTTTTCCTGAGTGGCAATAATGGCTTCGGGCTCTAAAATGATTCTTCCTTCCTCATCCAACATAGGAAGTATAGTTTGTGCCTTTTGTTGTTGTCCCAAGACTCTCTTTAGGCATGATACATGAAAGACGTTGTGGATACGACTTTTATTTGGTAAATCCAACCGGTAGGCTACGTGACTGATTTTTCTATTTATTTGATATGGTCCATAAAATTTTGGAGCCAATTTATTCTTCCCATATTGTTTAAGGGATAATTGTTTGTAAGGTTGAAGTCTCACAAATACCCAATCTCCTACTTTGAACTCTCTTTCTGTTCGATTTTGATCAACTTGTTGCTTCAATCGGTTCCTTGCAACTGTTAAGTTTTCTTTGAGTAACTGAAGGATTTTCTGACTTTCGTCTAAATGGTCTTTTACTCACGCAACTTTTATGTGGTTGGTGGCCAACTCCTTCCATGATGGAGGTTTGTAACCATAAAGAGCTTGGAAAGGTGTCATTTTAGCTGATGTGTGATAAGTGGAATTATACCACCACTCAACAAGGTGCAACCATTGAAACCATTTATTTTGTTTGTCGGAGATAAAACAACAAAGATAGGTTTCTAAACATTTATTGACGACTTTTGTTTGACCATCTGTTTGAGGGTGGTAAGTTGAGCTCATATTGAGAGAGGTTCCGATCTGTTTGCAAAATTCTCTCCAAAAATTCCCTTTAAATTTGGCATCTCTATCACTAATGATGACCTTAGGGAACCCATGTAGTTTGTAAATATTTTTACAGAATATTTTAGTCGTTTGTCTTGTTGAATCTATTTTCCTTACTCCAATAAAGTGTGCATACTTAGTTAGTCTGTCTACTACTACTAATATTTTATCTTTTCCGTCGGATATGGGTAGTCCTTCAATGAAATCCATTGAAATTTCTTCCCATTTTTGGTTGGGAATGTGTAACGGGTGGAGTAACCCAGGGGTCGATACATTTCATTCTTGTTCCTTTGAAAGAGATCACATTATGCTACATATTTTTGAATATCTGCACTCATCCCTTTCCAAAAAAATGATCTTCGTGCATTAGAGTATGTTTTGAAAAATCCTACATGACCTGCAGTTGGGCAATCATGAGATTCTTGAAGAACCTTGGTTTTCAATCTTGAGTTGGTATTTAAGTAGATTCTCCCTTTATACCATAAGATCTCGTTTTTCCATTAGAACTTAGGATATTGATTTAAATTGTTCATTATAGAGCAAGTCTCCGGGTTTTTTGCATACTCGGTACGGATTTCATCCAACCATTCTGGAATGGCTATTGATATTGCAAAAACGTGTGTTTCTTCATATTTTCGTGATAAGGCATCAACTGCGACGTTGTCTTTTCCTCTTTTATGTAGAATTTCCATATCAAACGTGGCAATTTTCTCTATCCACTTTTGTTGTTCGGTTGACAATGTTTTTTGTTGTAACAAGTATTGGAGACTGTTATGATATGTGTGTATCAAGAACTTACTTCCCAATGGATATTGGTGCCATTTTGTTAATGCATGCATGATGGCAAGCATTTCCTTGTTGTAAGTGGAATGTAAGCATTCTGTTTGATTTAATTTCCTACTCTCAAAAGCTATTGGGTGCCCATCTTACATCAATATTGCTCCAATTCCAAAACCTGATGCGTCACACTCGATGATGAAGGGTTTGGAGAAGTCAGGTGTTGCTAATACTGGGGTTGTGGACATAATGTTTTTAAGTTTTCAAAACATTTTTGTGCTTCCACATTCCATTGGAAAGAAATTTTCTTAAGAAGATTTGTTAGAGGGGTGGTTAAATGAGCATAATTCTTAACGAATCTTCGATAATATCCTGCCAAACCTAGAAATCCTCATAACTTGGATATGTTTTTGGGTTTAGACCATTCTGTGATTGCCTTGATTTTCTTGGGGTCCACCTTGACTCCTTTTTTGGATATGATGTGACCAAGGTACTCTACTTCCTCCTTTGACTCCTTTTTTGGATATGATGTGACCAAGGTACTCTACTTCCTCCCTGCCAAATGTACATTTTGACATTTTGGCATAGAATTGATTTTCCTCCAGAAGAGATAACACTTGTCCCAAATGTTTCATATGCTCCTCCCATGTTTTACTGTACACTAAGATATCATCGAAGAAGACTAAGACATGTTTCTGTAAGTATGGCTGAAATAATTCATTCATTGTCGCTTGGAAAGTGGCGGGGGCATTTGTTAACCCAAAAGGCATCACCTTGAATTCGTAGTGTCCTTCATGTGTCTGGAAAGCAGTCTTGGCTACATCTTCTAGTCTGACTCTAATCTTATAATACCCAGATCTTAAATCAAGTTTTGAAAAATATCTTTCTCCGTGAAGTTCATTCAACATTTCATCAATAAACGGGATGGGAAATTTATTTTTAATTGTTATTTCGTTTAGCCCTCGGTAATCTATGCATAATCTGAAAGATCCATCTTTCTTTCGAACTAACACTATTGGAGCTGCATATGGACTTTTGTTTTTCGTGATGACACCACATTTTAATAGGTCTTGGACTAATCTTTCTATCTTTGTTTTGTGGTGATTGAAGATTTTCCAAGCACTATCAAGCTGCCAACTAGGTATGTCTTTGACCTCAAGTTGGCTCTAAGTTTCAACTGTCAATGAAGGTTTTGTTGTTGTTTTAGGACAGCCAACAGTTCAGGAACTTCTTGCTGATTTGTTACGGTTACATTCACAATTTTAGGTGCTCTAGCATGTAGTTTTAGTCACCAAGGGTTAGCACATGCATACTAAAATAAATGTAACACACCTAGAGATCTTTACAGCTGAAAATAAAGAAGCTCTACACTCTAACACACATGAAATTGTACACAGGTATTTTTGGTCAACATGACCCTGGATAAAACCCCCTCGGGGAAACCAGTTTGAAATATATTTCTATATATGAGGAGAATAGATGGTCGAATACAGCAAGTACAAAATATAGATGAACCTGTTACAATAGCAACTTGATCCAAGCTAAAATACAAGTCCAAACCAAGCAAGTGCGCCCTAGGATGGTGCGCCCCTCAAAAATGCTGCCAAGACCACTGAAACTGAAAGGTAACCCCTACCATTCCTCCATTTTCTCAGTAGAAGGTAACCAAGTCATTTCCTCCCTGTGATGTCTGCTCGGATATTATTCAGACGAGTGGGTGGACGAACCCATCCCGGGTTTCTTGTCCATTTTCTCCACCAAAGAGAAGGCCACCACCCAATTCAATTTCAGCCAGTGTCTGGCCGATAACATTCACGAGCAACTCTTCAGTTTTCCTACAGAAGGCATGTTCATGTATTCATCAATACTGGCATACATGTTCATATTTTTCCAATCAGACAAGTTTCCTTTCTTCCTGCAGATGCTTGACCAAGATGGTAATCCACAGTCAGTCACATCTTGGACGTCATTACTGAGAAAGAACTCATCTGAGTTCGGTTTTAAGCAGTTCATCGACTAGTTTTACCACCCAGTGGTAAGCATGCTAAGTGGACGGAAAGAACCCAGAATAAATGAAGAGATTCAAAGGATCCTGCACCTATCAGACTTTGCTAAAACAGGGGATTGGTACCTGTACCAGGATCACACAGAGATCAGAGTTTACGGATGTGAGTTGGCCCCCTACAAGTTGCCCAAATACTTGCCTATCAGGATATTCTCTCTGGAATATATCAGGCAGATGATTAATTTAGACGGTATTCACTGTGTCTTTTAAGAAAAAACAACAACTCGGGATCAGAGGTCAAATTGGATCTTTCATCTGCAACAGCAAAGCTGTAGGGGAAGAAGCCAAGAAGTTATTGAAAGAAATGAAGTTCAGCCTCAGTTTCTCTTGGCACTATGATCCATGTGGGATTATTGCAGAAACCAGATTAAGGAATAAAATTTCCCCATATGCTCATGTACCCAAACCAGAAATTGAGAAGTTCATGAACCAGACAGAGTGGGAGGATAACACTCTGATAGATACAAAACAACAGTCTCCACCTGCCAATATTTCATAGACCACTACTCCTCAGGTACCAGTAGAGAAGAGGCCCAAAAAAGAGGTATCTCCCTCAGTCTTTAAGTCTCAACAGAGGATTTCCAGGTTTACAGAAAGAGGCCCAAGACCATTCATACACCTGACAGGTCTGGAGAAGAAGAGACTCAGTCCACTACATTAATGGAAGGAGAACATTCACTATTTTCCTCAGGAAACCAGCAAATAATGTCCACTTCCTCGTCGAAGAAGCAGATTGAAACAACATTGACAACCAAATCTTCACAGGAGCCTGCAGGACTCAACCTTTTTGAGAAGTATAACTTAATCAAGAAGAAAAATGAGATGTTGACAAATAGTACCTATGCTCAATTCTGGAAGCAGACATCTACAGCCCAGCATAGGTTGCTCTCTGCTTTTGATACAGAGAAGGGGAGAATGCACATGGCATACTTGCAGGCACAGGTGCCTCAACCCAAAACAATTTATGATTATAAAAGGTCAACGTTTGAGTTTGATGCTGCAGAAGTGCACCCAGTTGATCAGATGGATCTACACAGACAGACTGGAGAAATGATTTTCTCCACCCTGGCCAACACCTCCACGACTGCTGCAAAGTTGCAGGTTTCCTTGAACAATGTCCAGACTCAGCTGAAGCTAGAAAAGGTCTCTTCTTTGGCAAAGGATAACAAGATAAAATCTCTGGAAGAACTGGTACTCAAAATCGTATATGATCCGTCCAATGTCAAAGCAGCAGAAGAGCTCATCAAAAAGAAGAATTGACATAGCCTCCCTAAGGAAACAATTGAAAATTTCTACTACAGAAGACCCACAGGCTAAAGAAATGGCTGAGACTGAAGGCCATAAAGAGGAAATGTTGAAGTTGATCATGGAGCAGAATGCTCAAATTAAAGAAATGGAAGCCAAGCTGGAAAAGTTAGTTAAAGAAAAGGAGTAGAATGTGCCAATGGCGGTCATACCATTGAATGCAGTTCCCATTACAGGTATCAGTACAGCAACAGCAACCACCACAGCAGAGGTGCAAGCAGCAACCTCAGTAACAACCACGGATGCTTCAAAAAAATTAGCAAAGTCCATGCAAGACATGTCTCTGCAAGAACAGGAAATCAAAAGACTGAAGGATGAGATCAATAACCTCCAAAAGCTGAAGTCCACTTTCCAGTCTAGTTACAATACAGAGATGCATACAACACAGAGACTCAAGCAAGAATTGCAGAAGCTACAGAAAGAAACAGACATGGCCAAAACACTTTCAGAGGCCAAGGAAAATATTTGGATGGACATCTACAAATCCATGACAGAAATTTGGCCACTTATACAGATTATGTTCGAGCAACATGAACTAATACAGAGAAGCAAACAGGCCATTGATAATATCAGAGAAGTACTAGGAGAAAGGCCTACTGAGGCAAACGAAATCATCAAATTCTTGAATTCCAAAACAAAAGAGGAGCTAGAGGCCTTGGAGATTGAGGATAGAACAGAAACTATCCTTGAGGTCAAGAAAGTTTTGACCAAGAGAGGATTAATGTTGCAACTTGAGGAAAGGTCCCAAGCAATGAACATTGGAGTTCAAAGGTTTTTCAGCAAAATGGATTTACTACATAATAAGGGGCTACCAGGGTTACTTGTGATCAATGACAAGTTGATTACCCTCTCAGACTACAAACAGATCATCACAGTGGCAAAGGATGGTTCTAAGTTTGCAAGGATACAGGGCAGCATCACTGGTAAAGCATTTTTGGAGACTCTACAGTTGGACCTCAGCATCCAACACGAGATCAAGTACATCTTCATCACCAAGCCCACCTTCGCCAAATACACAGAGATGGATGAAGTTTACTGAACGTTACTCAAAATCACCATCTCTAGTCAAAAGAGATGGGATGACCTGTGTACTCTGATCGAGTAATGATGAGGTGTACGTCCAAGTCAGCACATGGTACAGTCATAATCAAGACAAAGATGAATCACCAACCACTTCCTCAGAATCAGCATCAAGGATTCGAGGATCATTTAGAATTCCTCTTTTTGTAAAATGTAATCTAGTTAGTTAGATTTTAGCTCCACCATATCATGATCATTAATGACAGGATCAATTGTAATTTTTCTATAAATACTTCAGACTTCGAAGTATTGAGGGTTGATCTTTACGCCCAAGCAAGCTGTAATCTGTAATCTCCTTAAGAGATCTACCAGTAATAAAAAGGACGATTCACGGGATTCCTGTGTGTTTATGTTGGTGATGTTTACTTCTCTTTGTTAAATCGTTTATCTTACTTCGTTATCATCCTTTTTTTTGTCTACGATCATTTAAAAGAAGTTCAAGTGCAGAATTGATCTCGAATACTCTGTTTCTGGCTTTTAAAGATCTGAATGTTATTCTTCTGATATTATTATAAAGGAATTCTTAAATGCTTCTTTATTTTAATTGACTATCTCATTTGTTTCTGTCTTTCCATCACTTTAATTCTAAAAGATCCAACATTTTCATTACCTTGCCCTGCGAAGAAACCTTATAAAATCTGTTTTATGATCTCAAACCTTAACACAGACCCCATAGCCCAATGGATGCGTAAGCCATATTTCAGCCATCTTTATTAAAACAAAACAACACACTCTTATCATTTCAACTAGCCTAATATCTAAACTCAAACATATCTAAATCATACAGAGAGATCCCTCTCTGAAACTGGCAGGGCTAGATCCCAGTTTCGCAGTGGTTGGGTAAGTTACCTCTGCTAAATTTTTTCTACCTCCTAACAACCTCTAGGAATTTACAGAGCGTTAACAGGGCCGGTAAAACTTGGTCATCAATGAGCACTTCAACAAGGTGCTTCAATCGGATCTAGGTCTCAATCTAGCTCAGATGCTTCTTCCTTCCCTATTGCCTTGTCGTTGGGTTGGGATGCCTACGTGGGGGAAGACCCTGTAGAGAGTAGAACAGCCAACTGGATCGGAGGTTGGGTAAAAGTCAAACCGGAGGGAAAGAGGCATCTCGAAAGGAGGTTTAGAAGTGGTTGTTAGCCCAGCTTGTGAGATGGCCCATCGGTTATCGAATTTGAACTTGTGCAAAATGAACCCGGATCAGATAGCATAGGAGAAATCTTCTCGTGGCCTGCTACATTATAGATACCTCACTTTACAATATTTTTTGTTGTCAACTTATTAAGAATAATAATAATAAATATAATAATTAGGCTAATGAAAGGGAAAAGGTCACACACCTCTTCACCTCGTGACTATTCAATGTATATTTATACACTATCACGAGGCTCATTGTAATCATCAATTCATATCAATCAATCATTATTCAATATTTTAATATACAACTACAGAAATACTCTAGTCAATCTCAATGATAAACAAGGACTATTTATTACATTTGTTATCAGAGCCATTGATTTGGCCATGTTGTGAGTTAACTCTACATATCATACATCAGATCAAGCTATCCTCAATTGTAGTTCCATATACAGCAGCCAATTAGCACTCTCGTACAACAGTTGTACAACGCGCATCCCCATTGTACAAGTCATACAAAGTATAGCCGTCAGTCGGCACACCAAGATTTTGTACACTCAATCATCGTTTTAAAAATATGTACAACCCTAATTAAAGACAGCCTACACCCTTCTATACAATTCTGCCATCCGTATAACTTCAATGAAATACAGTTGTAATTCATTCATACAACCGACCGTATCCAGCCATTTTACAATACCGCATCCTTTCTGCTACAATTTTGTGCATTTTTCTACCATACACCGTATGTTGTCACCACCTGCAATCTCATTGTACAACCGCCCTTTTAATCCACATGGAAATTTCATACGTCCATTATTTTTTTTAAATCCAACCGCCTTTTGACTTTTCTATACACTAAGGTGGTGCCCCTTTAAAAATTCATCACCCTATTTTAATTTTGTTTTACTTCAGAAGTCATATATATAAAAAATCACATTTTCAAAAAAAATGAATTTAAAATATTATATACATAATATGAAGTAAAATTACATTGAAGTGGGTCCCACAAGAAGAAGGCCACCACCAGAATGGTTAGCAATAAAAACCTACAACTAGAGGATCATTTTGATGAAGATGAAGCCAATAGCGTCACACAACTTGTGGATACGACTGAAAAGTCGCAAAAAGAATTAGGGGACAGAAATGACAAATCAATAGAAGATTTTGAAAGACGATGGCTAGAGTTAATAAAGGAAATAATTGTTGCAGATGGGTCAAAGATGGACTTCAAGACATCGATGTGAAGACAACTCATTGCACTATTCCAAATTAATGGACAGAAAGGAAGTAGAAATCTCGAACCTAGGGAACGAAATCACTATAAGTACAATTCAAAATCTAAAAATGACAAAGCAGTGCCAAAAATATCATTAGCTTCAATCTCAAGAACCCAAGAAAACAAGAACAAAGGTAGGGTCCCCCAAAAAGAAATTACTACTCGAAAAGAACAAATACAAGAACCAACCACAAAAAATACTCCACCTCATCTAAGGAAGGTTGATAAGACCTAAGACCCAAGAAAAGAGGAAAGGAAACCTACAATTCCACCTACAACCATGACAAGGAGATCACAACCTAAGACTTTGAAGCTCAAAGGAATCATAAAAAATAGATATGTAAGATACTTGTAGATTCTGGCAATATTCATAATTGTAAAGACATCAACTTCACTAAGTAATTAAACCTTTTTGTGATACCCCACCAAGGACCTCACGAGTCACAATTACAATTGTTGATGGAAAAAAGGTCAAAGGAGTAGGAAGATGTCATAAAGTCTCAGTTCACATACAAGAATTGGAACTACAAACAAGACTCTATGCTCTACCACTGGATTGGATGGACATGGTGCAAGGTGTTGAATCATTGATGTAGTTGGGCACTTATATCACCAACCTTGAAGAACAATTCATCAAATTTAACTAGCAAGGAAAAAACTATGGATTATATGGGGTTGAAAGTTCCACTCTCAAGAAAGGTGAACAAGAACTAATGAAAAAAGGCCAAGAAACACAAATGAACATACAACAACAAAAGCAAGTATGTTACTGCGACCATCAAGGTTTCATGTTAAACAACTAGGTAAAAATACTTCAGAATATGATGCATGCACTACAAAGGAACCTCACGAACACTCAAATCAAGAACTAAGTCAAACCCCTAAAATCAGGCAAAGACAAAGACGATGTCGCCGAGGAAACATGCTCAGCTAGAGAGATTCCTATTTACTATTCTTTGAGGACAAAGCACTCTTTAAGGGGGTGGCAATGTAATAATAATAATAATAATAATAATTAAGCTAATGAAAGGTCAAAGGCCATATACGCTTCCCCTTGTGACCAATCAATGTATATTTATACATCGCCATGAGGCTCATTGTAATCATCAATTCATGTCAGTCAATCATTATTCAATACTCTAAAACACAATTGCAGAAATATCTATCAATCTCAATAATAAACAAGGACTGTTTTTTCGAATCCATGTTCCATCTCAAAGGAAGATAGCAATGAGCCGAAATCTGAAGGTTGATGAAGATGTCACATGAACCTCAAGTAGAAGTTGAGGAGCTAGAAATAATCATTGTCCAATGGCTGACCCACAAAAATCAGTAAGTGTTGATTCAAATCAGCTAGGTTTCAATATAAGTACATAGACAATTTTACCTTCTAGGAGAGCTATGAAGTAGAGGTGGCTTGCCTAAACATTGTAGGAGATAGAGGAGCAGGATGGTGCTCCAAAGACTTCCTTTTGGGTAAGCCATCCTCCAAAGAAATTTCCCAGTTATGTTGCATTGATATTTTCCATCATTGATGTAGAGCCTTCTAGTTATGAGGAGGCAGTGAGTGAGCAAGTATGGCAAGATGACATGATGGAGTACACTCCATCATCAAGAATGATGTGTGGGAGATAGTGTTGACACCAGAAGGGAAACAATTGTTGACTCCAGGTGGTTGTACAAGTTAAAGCGTTCTACTAATGGCAGCATAGAAAAGTGTTAGAATAATGTAGATGTGTTCGTTTCACGATAGACAATGCTACACCATTGTCACCCATCCATAAGCACAAAGCCACCCCCGAGCACCTTAACCTTTGATAGAAAGAATGATTCCAAGAAGTCACACCAGAACCAACAGATAACCAAGAGAGCGCACCTTCTCCAAGGGTAACGCACAAGAGGTGTCGAAAACATTGAACAAGATAAGACCGTACAACTGCAGTTCTTGTTGCTCCTCCTCCAAACTTGTGCATTATTTATGGTTTCCTGAGTGAGAGTGAGTGAACAAATGAGCCAAGACGTCCTCTATTTATATTAATCTGTCCAGAGACTTTTCTAGCTGGCCCGACCTAACTTTCTGGTAATTATATTTTATGTTTATCTTTTTCCTATGAAGTTGACTTGTCTTCCTAGAGGATAATATCTTAATATTATATATTCTACTGAGCCGACATGTCTTCTAGGGTTTTCACACATCTGTTTAGGGTTTCTCTTGCTTCTGAAATATTCTATTCTAGTCAAAGGTTACATATGGAGGTTAATACCTCCCGCAGCTACCATATTATCAACACTCCCTCTTAGCTAGGGAGGTATTAATGGTTTCAAACACATCCATCCATATTCACATGGCATGGGAAAGACTCACATAGTCTTGTAGACCATTCTACAGGTAGCATCATCATAGATCAAGTCACAAGTATCATCATCACAAGCATCATCTGGTAGCAATCTGGCATCAAAACATATCGTCGGACTTGTTCTCGGTATTCTCATGTCATAGACAATATCACAATATCCATCAGCCTCATTTAGCTATATTGATGATCCATCTCCACCACCATGTGTCTAGCACCTCGGGTCATTCTTGTCCCATGACAAGAATCATGACCTCATCGGAGCCACATTCACCTCGTAGTTGATCCTCTCATAGGATCATTCTGTGAATGCATTTAGCTCGATGTTATTGAACACGTGTGTCTAGCACCTCGAGTCGTTCTTGTCCCATGACAAGAATTATGACCACATTGGAGCCACAAACACCTCATGGTGATCCTCTCATAGGATCATTTTGTGAATGCATTCAGCTCGATGCTATCGAACACTTGGAATTGCACCTCAAGTCTTCAGTTTGCCAAAGACTACATCGGGGCACATCTACTCCGGATGTAGATGTTCCCTATATCCCATGGTCTACATCCCAATTCCTGTGGAGATAGAGTTGGCCCGATGCTTATCGGGGCTACTCACCTACTCATGAGTTAACTACTCACCTACTCGTGAGAGTTTCAAGGCCCAATGCAATTCACACATAGGAGATCTAGCAGCAACTCGAATCTTCAGTCCGTCGAAGATTACATCTGGGCCTATTCCCACATGATCAAGTCCATCTGATCAATCTTGGAATATCGGCACGATGCTGCAATCATTAATACTCCCCCAGGGAAACATTTGCATGTTAATTTTTTGAATGCTAGACTAACTGCGGTAAATAACCAGGATCTCAAGAAGATTAACCAAGCACAAATTACAAAACAGAATTATGGGTCTCCTCGATTTTCGATAGGCAATGCTCTTTCATTGCCACCCAACCATAGGCATCCTCAAGTGCCACCCCTGAGCAGAGCATAGTAGTTTATCCTGGGAAACCCTTCTACACAAGGGAAGAAAACCCAGCACCTTTTCTTATAGAGAAGATTAATGCCAATATAATATAACCATGAACTTGTTATATCTAGTAAAGTAAACCAACGAGAAAGAATCCCAGATAATAAGTACTTATCTTTTCAGCTCAGATGTATACTCTAGAACTCCCAAGAAGATAACTCTGTTGTTGTCCAATGATGGCTCAGATCACTGTCTCAGACTGTCATATATCAGCCTCTCATATATGTCACTTTGTTGCCTCAATATTGTTGTTATAGGTGTGCCCAATCTATTGTTCAAACACAGAAATATAGTTGTCCAAACAATGTCTACAGGTGTGACCAAATGTTATTCAAGCACACAGATATATGCTGCTACAGGTGCTTCTAGATTTGCCTCAGACTTAGCCTTTTTCGTCGCCTCAGTATAGCCCCTTCACTACCTCAGAATAGGCTCTTTTCACTGCCTCAAAATAGCCCCTTCGCTGCCTCAGAATGGGCTCTTTTCGTTGCCTCAGAATAGCCCCATTGCTGCCTCAAAATGGGCTCTTTTCGCTACCTCAGAATAGCCCCTTCGCTACCTCAGAATGGGCCCCTTTGTTGCAGCTACTACAGAGATATATCAGACCGAAAATGTTGTGCCAAATGAGAAGGGCAACACCCTTTATTTATACTAATCTGCTAGTGAACTTTTCCAATGGGGCCGACCTGTCCATTGTGGAAAATTATAATTTCCCTGTGGTCCGACTTCTCTTTTTTAGCAATATAATTTTACTTTATTATTCTCTATGGAGCCGACTTCTTCACTGGGATCTTTCTTGACTTACTTGGCATCTTCATCTACAAGAAAGGGTTATGCAGGAGGTGAATATCTCTCGCAGCTACCAGAAACATCAACACTGCATTCCTGCCAAGCTTGTCCAAGAAAGAGACTTAGTGCAAATGTCAGCGATCTGCTCATCTGTGGATAAGTGATGGAGCCTCACTACTCCTTCCTGCACCATGTCTTTGATGAAGTCTTGCAATATCCTTCAACTCAAATTCTGAAGTCAACTCCCTCTATCTAAGAGAATCCTCGTACCACACTTTCGTCTGTTGCATGCCCCTTTGTGTCCTGCAAAGTGTCATGAAACCAAGTTGGCTTCTTCCTGATCAATGACTCCCTCTGAAGTCTGACTCCTTCTGAGTCCTTTCAAGTCTGTTGTTCTTGTTGTCATACATTTCTTGTTCCTAACCTCGAACTAGGGGCTCTCGTACAAGGGATAATGGCCCTTCTAACAAAGATAAAAAGTTTGGCCTACCGTACTAGGATAATAACCAAGATGGCCTCCCATATGGATAATAACCAAAATGGCCTCCCATAGGGATAATAACCAAACCAAAAAGGAAAATGGACTCCCGTACTAGGTAAAATTGTCCAATACAAAAGAAAAATAAAATAAAAAAACTAAATTATACTTACAGTGAGATTTGTAGAGATCCTCCTGCATAATCGCTTCGATGATTGTCGTCACGTTTTAGTCTTCTTCTTGTGCTCAACCTTCTCTTCATCTTCTACCGGCTCAGGAATGTCCTAGTTTATGTAGTCCAAAAGATCATTTTCTTCTAAGATAAGAAGTAACTTAATCTTCCATGCTCTGAAGTTGGTGGCACCTTCCAATTTGTCTTCCACTCTGAAACGGGTCTTCATGACTGTTATGACTTTTGACTTTGACCCAAAAATCCAACCTAGACGTTTTTTATGGTTGAGGGCACCAAGAGATGCGTTAGGTTAGGGCACGCTAGAATATCCAGGAATTATGCCAAACGCTTCACTTAAAGTGCCCGAACAATCAGGTTAGGGTTTGTTGCCGCTGCAAGATCATAAACCCTAGCTACACATTTATCTTCCAATGGTTAGACTGTTCCAAAGGTGGTGTGGGCCCATAACATGTTAGAATAATGTAGATGTGCTTGTTTCACCATAGACAATGCTACACCATTGTCACCCATCCATAGGCACAAAGCCACCCCCAAGCACCTTAACCTTTGACAGAAAGAATGATTCCAGGAGGCCACATAAGAACCAACAGATAACCAAGAGAGCGCACCTTCTCCAAGGGTAGTGCACAAGAGAAGGTATCGAAAAGACTTAACAAGATAAGACCGTACAACTACAGTTGTTCTTGCTCCTCCTTCAAACTTGCGCACTGTTTCTGGTTTCTTGAGTGAGAGTGAGTGAACAAATGAGTCAAGACATCCTCTATTTATATTAATCTGTCCAGTGACTTTTCTGGCTGGGTCGACCTGACTTTCTGCTAATTATATTTTTTGTTTATCTTTTTCCTGTGATGCAGACTTGTCTTCCTAGAGAATAATATCTTAATATTATATATTATGTCGAGTTGACAAGTCTTCTAGGTTTTTCACACATCTGTTTAGGGTTTCTCTTGCTTCCGGAATATTCTATTCTAGTCAAAGGTTACATATGGACATTAATACCTCCCGCAACTACCATAATATCAACAAAAAGTACAAGGCTCGGTTCTTAATGGAAGGATTCTCTCAAAGAGAGGGAGTTGCCAATGATGAGACCTTTACTTTGCCAAGTTTACTTCTATCGAAACTGTTACCTGCTAGGAGCTACCCTATATTTTTCATAACAACGCCTTGTAAGACCGAGACAGATGCAATTCCTAAAGCCTTGTAGGCCATGTGTACGATTGTGTATATGGTATCCTAGGCCTTTGATGGTCGACCATGCCCAGTCCCTCTAGACCCCACTCTCAATTCCTTTCGTCCTAGATAGAATTGAAGGCCTTGAGATGGATCTATTGAGATACATGATTTAGGAAGACCATTGGTTCTTTGTAGGAGTGATCACACTATGTAGGGCTTGTTGTGCCCATGGTTTTAAAAGCACCTATGTCTTTTCCCACATAGTCAAGTGTCATAGAGTTTGTATGCATTTCCTTGGTCGTGGTGCAGTATATTCATTTATAGTTCTCAACATGGAAATCTCACAGTTCACAGCATTTCACTTTTTCTTAGACAGTTCACGAATCCCAATACATAGGGTCCTGTTAACCCCTGGATTTTCTCACTTGCAAATCCTAAGGGTTACGGGCTAGCATCTTCTATCTGGTTGGCATTCAGACAATTTTCCCGGAGATAGCTTTGTGTGAGTCAAGATTGGTTTCCGTATGAGTTTAGTTATAGGATGGTTTAGTGGTGCTTCTTGCTTCAGAAACAGAGTTTCCACGAGTTTTCATGGATTAGAGAAAGATGGTTATTTTTGGCAGATTTCCTACTTTTTAGGAAACAAAGTTTAGGTGTCTGCATGGCAGTGTTGATCGTATATTCAGAGTCCTTGCGAGCTCACGATTCTAGTGAGCTTTTTTCAAACAACATGCGAGCACTTACTATTTTTAGCAGTTGAAATTCCAGGGTTGAAATAACGATTTCGAGCCCATATCTGATTCCTTGCAAAAAATTGAATCTGATGAGCCCATTTTCATTAACATGCAACAAGACTCTATTTTTAGCAATGCCTATTTTTAGGCGTACTATATTTGGCAGGGTTATCCTAGCAGTCCCAAACATTTTTGGTCTTTTCATATTTTTCTGGCAGACTGTTATTTTTAGCATGTCTATTTTTAGCAGTGCCATTATTAGCAGGTATGGTCCCCATGTAGGATGACATGTGGCAGTCTCAAAGTGTAACAAGTGGCAAAACTTAGGCACATGCATGATTCAGTCCACCAAGGCACATGCATGAGGACACCAAGGCACATGCATTGATTTGAGATGAGTTGGCACATGGTATATATGGTTAATTAGCATGGTTGAGTTAACCGAAGACTAATTCCTTCTCTCCCTTACTTCACTCCTTCTCTCTCACATTTCCCTTCTCCCATGCGCATGTCCTCTTCCACTTAACTCCATCTTTAGCGCATTGTTTCCTTTTTAATGCATGTATTCCATCTCCTTTTCCACTTAACTCCCTTTTTATCCATGGACATATCCTTTTCCACTCAACTCCCTTTTTAGCCATGCGCATGTCCTCTTCCACTTAGCTCCATTTCTAGCACATTGTTTCCCTAACTTATGCACATATCCTTTTCCTTAACTCTCTCATGTGCATGTTCTCCATCTTTCTTTCACTTAACTCCCCATTTACTCATTCATTTCCCTAACTTAGGCATATATATCCTACTTAACTCCCTCTTTAGTGCATTGATCTTTCTCATCATTTCACTTTCTTCATCTTATGCACCTATCCTCCTAGCCATGCGCATAGCTTCTCTCCTCCACTTCACCCATGCGCATACCCTCTCTAGTTTATGTTAAAATAATTAATGTGCTCGTTTTCACCATAGACAATATCTCTATTGTCACCCATCCATAGGCACGAAGCCACCCTCGAGCACCTCAACCTTTGACAGAATTATTCCAGAAAGCCATACTAGAACCAACAGATAAACCCTAGCTGCTAACTACTAATTGCAGCAACAACTCAAGACAAGTAGAGCGCTACTTCTCCAAGGGTAGCGCACAAGAGAGAGAGTCTCTATATCCATAGAACAAGTACCATACACAACTGCAGCAGCTGCAGCTGCACTACTCTCTCAAATTTGCGCCATACTTAGCAAGAGTATCACCAAGAGTATTACCAAGAATATCACCAAGAGTTTCACCAAGAATATCACCAAGAAAATCACTTAGAGAGAGACCAATACCAAGAGATGACCATGCGCTCTAACTGGGTGTACAAATGAGCTAAAACGTCCTCTATTTATATTAATATGTCCAGTGACTTTTATGGCTGGGCCGACCTGACTTTCTGGTAATTATATTTTTTGTTTATCTTTTTCCTGTGGAGCCGACTTTTCTTTCTTGAAGATAATATTCTAATATTGTTTATTCTGCTAGGCCAACTTGTTTTCTAGGGTTTTCACACATCTATTTAGGGTTTCCCTTGCTTCCAGAATATTCCATTCTAGTCAAAGGTTACACATGGAGGTTAATACCTCTCGCAGCTACCGTAACATCAACAGTTTATGCATGTGAAAAATAAGAGAGTTTCCCTATCCCTTAATGCGCATGAATCCTTCCTTCCCCAGATATCTTCAGTGAAACTCGAAGCATCAACAAGAACGACACTCATTACCACAGCAGTTACACATGAGGCGCATGGCCACCTCACTACACTCCTTTTCGTGCGCACTACATGAGGAGATTGCTTTTCTTGGGATATGCACCCTCATGGTTCTATATATTGAGGGTTTCTCCATTATTTCAGGGTCAGATTTCTTTAGCAGCAACAGATTTTTTTGTTTTCTCTCTTCTTTTTCTACTTCTATTTTCTTTGTGCAAGGGTCATCACCGTACCAGTTTCTGTACTTGTCTCTATGGCACAATCAGCCTTCTAGTAAACGGAGGAATAAAGCTTTGGTACACTTGTATCAAGCTCCCAAGGATTGTTGGTATTGTGTTGAATTGTGTGCATGATTTAGAGGTTATTAGCTTATTTTTTTGGTATATTTCAGCCACTTAGTAGTGCTTTCTCTTTCTTTCTTTCCTTTTATCTTTAAACTAATGCTGCAGAGATTCCACCACAAACATTTCAAAATCAAAACTTTGTAACTTTTGGCTGTCTAATCACAGCCAAAAATATATTTTCGTGCTTCTGTTTTTCTGGTTTTTAGTGCAGATTTGCAGGTTGAAATAAGCGTGAGAAAAGGCTAAAGACACCCCCCTGAGATTGGCAAGCACCAGCCCAAACGGAGAGGAGTATTTGTCAATGACATGTTTGGACACTTCCTCCTATAGTTGCACTGATTTTTAGCTTGTTGATTCATAATTCTTTCTATTCTATCAAGTGTGGAAATTTGTGCTAACATGTCCGGGACCAAAAATACAACAGGGGCTCAAAATGATCGTCATGGTATATACTTGACATGCCATGTTGAAAGTTTGGCAAAAAGAAGGTTTATAAGAAAAAATCAGCTTCTAAAAGGTGACACAGACATAATTATGGGTAAAAGTGGCAAAAGAGGGTCATTTCATGACATGCAAGGATAGATCTGATGTCAAATCAAAGACGAGGTAAATTGTGTGCCGTACAAAACCCATGTGTTGGAAGCCATCAACTCGGCAATATTTACGTGGATCTAGCAAATTCAAGACAAAATTAAGGGGGTGGCCTCCTTCCAAACTAGTCATTGGGTATTTTTCCAAGTCAAAAGAACTAGTCATGGGTCAAAGGGAGTTGGATTTAAAGACTAAGTGGAGAATTAATTAAATCAACCCTCTCAAAGCTAGTCGTAAAGCTTCTCCAAGCAAATCGATGCCTCAAGTAATGAAATCAGCCCTCAATAAATTAAATTGAACCTCTCACCTAGTCGTTGGGTCAAGGAAGTAGTCGTTGGTCAAAAATGGTAAACGTCGAAGGTTGAGGGCCAAAAGCTAGCCATTGGCACATTTCCTCAAGTGAAAAGGCCCTCACTTAATTAAAACCGTCCCTCATCTAAATTAATTCGGCCCTTTCTCCTAGTCATTGAGCATCCAAATGATTCGTTGGTCAAAAAGAGTTGGAACGTTCAGGTACGAGCTAGGTCACCTTGCTCAAATTCGAATTCAAGTTCAACGACCTTGAAGTCCGAATTCCACATAACTGACAGATACAATCTGCCTCTTCCCTCTTCACATATTTCCATGCCTCGACAGTGGATTTAGGTGCCATTTAATTAAAATTACGCTCATTGTTCTTTGCTCTGCTCATTGTGCTTTGCTCACTGTGCTCTGCTCAAAACTTAGAAGTTTATGTCTGGAATTTTAAAAAATATGTTTAGTGTAGGTGTGGGTAACCTGGATCTGGACAGTGGCAAAATAGAAAAATGCAGACTGCAATGAATACATATATTTTTTTTATATTCAATTAGATTATAAAAAATAAAAAAACATTTTCATGCACAAATTACAGCCTAAATGCTACAGCCTGCAGGCATAGGCTACAACCTACAACATACAAATTCATTGTGAGTTACTAAATTCCTAAGTTTTTAATTTTTTTTTTGCATTCACACAGGTTATACGCTAAAGCCTAATAATAACGAAGGTTCAGGTTTGATTGTTGTGTAGGGATCTACAGTTTAGCCCTTCGCGCTATGATCTCTACGACATAGAACCCTGGGCGAGGGCCGCAGGCCTACCTTTTCCCTCTCCCGTACCCTTTTCAGGTCCCCTTTTTCTGGTTCCCACAACCCCTTTTCTGGTACCCCTTTCTTGTTTCAGGTCTCTTCAACGACAGCATACTCTAACTTCTCCCAGGCGATGCCCGCGTGCCTACCACGTGGGTCGGGACACATGGAGGCATTCGAAACAGAGGACGTGGACTACGAGGACACTCCCCCAGGTCTTCCACCTTCGTGTCCCACAATGATTTTTTGGAAATACTCCAGAACTCTCGCTCGGATCCTCGCACGCCTCCGCATTCACTGCTAGCACATGGCATTGTCTGTATTGAGCATGCCTCCCCCCTCCCTGCGCATGAAGTCTCTTCAAGCTCTCGGCCTCCCTCCCCCAACAGGAAGCCTTTACCCCCTCTTGAGCCTCCGTCTTCTCCCCCCAAAGGAAAGGTTTTTACTCTTGTTGATCCAGAAAAGGAAGAAAAGAAGGGATTATCTAGCAAAGAAAACCAGCCACGGCCTCCTTCATCCCAAAAATTTTCAGCCCGATGCACCAAGGAAAAAAGGGGTTACGTGAAAATGGTCGTAGGAGACGACATTCCCCTCAGCAACATCCCTCAGCTTATGGGGAAGACTCTGGTTGGAAGGTTTAACGGTAAATCTCAGGGAGAAAAGGCCCTTACAGGTTGGATACAGAACCAATGGAAACCCTTAATTGGATACGTCCCGAAGGTACATATTCTGTCCAGAAACTGGATCTCCTTTTTTCTTTCGGATGAAGATTGCGAAGAAATTTGAAGACAGAACTGGTCTTGGGGCCCGTCCGGTCTGTCCCTAAAACTCTGGTCTGTGGACTTTGACCCCCTTGAGGAACCCACGACGCTAATGAAACTGTGGGCAATCTTACCCAGCTTGCCTTTGGCTTTTTGGTCCAAGGAAATGATGGAAGCCATTGGTAACAAACTGGGCTCATTCGTAAAACACGAACCTAACTTGGATTCGAAAAAAGGCCGAAGGTGGTCCTGGATCATGATCGAAGTGGATGTAAGAGAAGGTTTAGTGGGCAACATCGACCTGGTTTATGTTGGAATTACTTGGCACAAAGTAGACTACTGGAGACTACCCTCTAGGTGCCATGGATGCCATGAAATCGGTCACATTCGCTCTCAATGCACCAGACTCGCGTCATTGCAGCAACCCCCTGCCAGACTGTGGAAAACCAAGTCTACAATTAAAAAGTAGGACTCTGTGGAGGTCGTTCTGGTGGAAAGAAAAAATGAAGAATGTTCATTGGACATTGACAAAGGGGTACTCTCCAATCAAGCTCTAGGTGACTTGGTTAGAAAAGCTTATGTTTCAAGTATGCCTCCTAAGCCCCTTTCTTCGTCTTCTCCTTCTAGTTTGGAGGTCTTTTCTTCTTTACCCTCTCCCTCTACCCCCCTCCCTTCTCCCAAGTCCTCCCCTTCTCCTGTAAGCCCCCTTTCTTCCTCCCCTCCCTCGGCTTCACTGGACACACCGTCGGTCTAGGAAATTGACCCCTTGAGAGTTCCTCCCCCCTCTGCCCAACTCAAGGAAGTCCCCTTGACGGTTTCCTTCCTCTCCTCCCCTTCTCGGGTCTCCTCCTCACCCGCTCTCGATTCCTCCCCTCCCATTATGCCCCTTGCCCCCTACCCTGAAGTCTCCCTTTCTCCTCGAGGTAATAGATATGCCCTGAGGTCTAAATCCTAAGAGATCGCTCCTTCCTTTGGAGGTTTGTCCCTCGATCCTCCCTCTCTCTCTCAGGCTGGCAGAAAATCCTTCTTCTCAAAAGCAAAAGAGAGAGTCGTCGCAGAAATACGCAAAGGCACTCAAGCGACCATCACAAGGGCCCTTAGAGCAGGAAAAGCCCCTTCGTCAAGAGAAAAATGATCTTCCTTTCCTTCAACATGCGAGGGGTTGGGGGTGCCCCTAAGAAGCTAGCGCTCAAAAGAATGCTCCTAAGCCTAAAGCCGGACATAATCCTCATCCAAGAGACAATGTGTTCTAGCGACAAAGCCAGAGAATTTTTCAGCCCTTGGCTTAAGAACTAGTCTTTCGGCACAATTGACGCTTCAAGTCTCTTGGGAGGTCTGCTCACAGGATGGAACCCAAATTTCCAAGCTTTGTCCTCTTTTGTCGTTCGCTCTACAATTTCAGTCAAGTTACAACATAAGAATAGCAATTTAACCTTCTCGATGGTGAATATTTACGGTCCCTACTCTGATAGGACCTCCTTCTAGGAGGATTTGGTCTTTGCAGTCGTTTTTCGAGACCCTTTTCTGGTGGTGGGGGGGAATATGAATCCTACCCTATCCCTGCGGGAAGTATGGGGAGCACACCCCAGGGTCGACAAGCAAAGCGGTTTTTTCTTATCCTTATTAGAGAAGGCCAGATTAGTGGATATTGAACCTGTAAAGCTCTCTCCTACATGGAGAAATTTCAGAACTGGGGACGAGGATGTTGCAAAATGATTGGACCGGTTCTTTTTCCGAAGCTCTACTGAATCTGGGCTCAAACTTTAGATCAGGGGTAGAGGTGGGAGGTATTTCAGACCATCGTCCAATCTCCGTATATTGTCAATGGGCTTTGAGTCCCCCCCTTACCCCCTTAAATTCTGCCAATCTTGGCTGGTAGAGGAAGATTTCAAGACACTGGTCCTATCCTCTTGGGTCAAGCTTTCCCCTCTGAATCCTGCCCCTCTCATGGTGCAATTTGCAACAAATCTTAAGAATTTAAAGAACGCCATCAAAAATTGGCTCCCTCAATGTAAGTCCAAGAGATTTCGCTTTATTCGGGACACTAAAGATAGACTTGCCGAGGTCCTTAGAAATTTGGAGTAAAGCCCCCTTTCCAATGCAAAGTTAACAGAATTAAGAGAATTGGAGGACAAATGTGCCAAGTGGTTCAAGACAGAAGAACAAGAATGGTGTATTAAGAGCAGGGACCTCTAGATAAAAGAAGGAGATAATAACACCAAGTTTTTCATCAGTTCGCGAACTATCGCAAAAACCTCAACACAATTTGGGGAATCAAGGATGAACAAGGAAATGTGGTCGTATCCTTTGAGGACAAGGAAAAGCTAGGAGTAAACTTCTTTAGCAATCTCTTTTCAGCCCCTCCCGGATGCCCCATTCAAGAAATCCTGGAGGTAGTGGGAAAATTCCCTATCGTCTTCTCCGAAGAAATGAATTTATCCTTGGAGGAAGAAGTGTCGAAACCAGAACTGAGGTCGGCGTTGTTCTCCATGAAGAATGGAAAAAGCCCAGGCCCAAACAAAGTTACGGTGGACTTCTTTAAAGCTTTTTATGATCATCTGAAAAACGATTTGCTATTGGTAGTAAGAGAATCACAAAAGGAAGGAAGAATTCATGGTCCTCTCAACGCCACTTTCCTGTGTCTTGTCCCAAAAAAACAATGCTCGTCTTCCTTTGAGGATTATAGATCGATCGCTTGTTGCAATGTCATCTACAAATTAATATCAAAGATCATCTCTAGGAGACTTAGACCGATGCTAAGTGCTTTCATTGGGGAAGAACAGTTTGGCTTCCTCCACGACAGACAGATACACGATGTGGTTGCCATCACTCACGAAGTGCTCCACTCTGTCAAGAAAAGAAATATTAAGGAAGCCATCCTGAAATTGGGCCTTTCCAAAGCTTATGATCGAGTAAATTGGACTTTCCTGCATCTAGTCCTTATCCAAATGGGCATGAGCTTAAAAACTGTCAATTGGATAATGGGGTGCATTCAAAGCGCCTCCTTTGTCATCCTTATCAACGGAGCTCCATCCAGCTTCTTCAAAGCCTCCAGGGCTCTCCGTCAGGGATGCTCCCTTTCTCCCTTTCTTTTCCTGATTGTCGCAGAAGAACTCAGTTATCTGATCAAGGAGGCAAGGTCCAATGGCCTCCTAAGAAAAATTGTAGCCTCTGAATCAGAATCAATAACAAACATGTTATTTGTAGATGATATATTTTGCAGCCTTTTTGGCTCTCAGAGGAATCTGAATTTCTTTAAGGGTATTTTAAACCTCTTTTGTAGAGCTATGGGTATGAAAGTAAACATGGAAAAATCTTGTCTATTTCTTAATCATTGCGCGAAAGCAGAAGAGTCATCCATTGCCAATACCTTTCCCGCCCAAAGGAAACCTCTCTCTGAAGGATTCAAGTATCTGGATTTCAACTTAAAACTAGGCAATTATAGAAAAGAAGATTGGAGTTGGTTAATCAGAAAAGTCGAGGCTTGCATAGCCATCTGGGTCAACGGACTGCTTTCTAGAGGAGGTAGACTAGTATTAATCAAAACAGTCCTAGAAGGAATTCTTGTTTACTGGAATTCAATACCTGCAATCCTTAAGGGAGCTTTGGATATCCGCCGTCCAAGTTTTCGCTTTTTATGGAAGGGACAAAACACTCAAGGAGACCCTCCCTTGGTCAATTGGTTTTCAATCGCTGCACCTAAAGAAATGGGAGGTTGTGGATTAAAGAACATAAGACGTTTTGCTCGAGCCTTAGCGGGAAGGAACCTCTGGTGTCTATGTTGAGTTTTGGTGTACCTTGGGAAGTGGTCCCCTTGTGGTTGTGGATCTCTAACCACAAGAGGGAATTATTTGACCCATTGTCCCTCATACTTTTTGTCTAATTTCACTTTGACATTTTCCTAAGTCAAAAGGGTGAAACTTGTCACTTGAGGCAAAAGTGACTATTAATTCACTTTGCGGGTGAATTGGGGGACATAAAGTGAACTATGGAAACTTAACCCAAAGTGGGTTTTGAGTTGAGATTCTTGTTTAGAGATCTCAACCATGGATTAGAGATGGCTTGGAGTGATCCTAGCCATTCATCTTTTAGGTTTCCTTATGATTGCTTAAGAGGGGCACATAGGGCAAAAGGAGGCTCATTCACTCATTTTTTCACTTGGAGAGTTTGGAGAGGAGCAAGAGGATGAGAATGGAAGCATTGGGAAAGGAGAGCTTGGGCGCCATCTTTCATGGAGGGCACAAGGAGGCTTAGGGCCTGTTTATTTTTTGGTGAGGGTTCTTGCTTGGTGGAGGGTGCACTCTTGGAGGAGGGTGCAAGCTTAGCAGGCACTAGTAGTTCTTGAGCTTATGCAGATCTGATTGGTGGAGGTTTGGGACAGCATACAAACAAAGATTTGCATGCAAGGGTTTCTCAAACAATCGAAGGAGGATCAAGGGCGCATCAGTTCAGTGGAAGAGGCAACAAAGGAAGGGGGGCGCACTTGTTTGAGTTCATTCTTCTTGGAACCTTCTACCAAAGCTTGAGAGGAGCTTGCTACTTGTACAGGGTCCATTGTATTTGTTTACTTGTTGTTTTCCATGCTTGAGACATCACATATATACACTTTCATTCTAAACTGGTTTTTCCCCGAGGGGGTTTTATCCAGGGTCATGTTGACCAAAAATACTTGTGTTCAAATTTCATGTATGCTTAGTGTTTAAATCAGCAGTAGGAGCTTGTAAAAATCCTAGAGGAGTGCTATATGTTTTGAGGTTTGCATGTGCTAACATTCAGTGACTAAAACACTTGCAAGGGCACCTTAAAAGAGCATATAACCATCAGTTTGAAGGCAGAATTCTTGGCAGAAAATTTCAGACCTGTTTGTTGTCCTAAAACAGCAGCAAGGACATATTTGATTGAGTAAACTTAGAGCCCAACAAGAGGTCAAAGACAGACATGTTGGGCAGTCTTCTAGTTCCTCAAAAATCTACAATCTAACCCTGGGCAACACCCTTTGGGTAAGAGTTATGAACTCCAAGTATTTTCCTACCCTATCTTTGAATGGTTCTGAGAGCCTTCAAAATCTTCTAAAGGCTCAATTGTCTGGAAAGCTCTTGTGCAAGCCTTCCCCCTTGTTGATAATTGGACGATATGGTGCATTGGAAACGAGGAAAAGGTGAGACTGGGAGAAGACCCATGATTGGGAGTAGTTAACAACTACAAACTTTCCCCTCCTTTACTTCTTTTCCTCAAAGACAAAAACCTTTACTTCTTGAGCGACCTAAACACTGGTTATCCCCAAATTTGAGGGAGACTAGGTTGGAAGAACGCAGACTCCTTGGATCTCCCCTTAGAACTGCAGGATGAATGGGACTCCTTTATCTCCCTTTTATGCGAAAACTTCACTTCCTTGGACAAAAATTCTGTGGACTCCTTTGTTGGTCAAAACCCCACAGAACGGCTCATTTTCGATTAAGTTGGGCTACAAAGCATGGCTAAAAGAAAACTTTGTGATACACCCGAAATGGTGGTGGAAGCCCTTGTGGAGGACAAAATCTCCTCTCGGATGTAAATTGACGCTATGGCTAGCACTAAGCAATAAATTGTTGACATGGGATAATTGCCTTAGGAGAGGATGGTGCAGACACAGCAGATGTCCTCTTTGCAAGGAAAATCAAGAAACCATTACTCACATTTTTATCTCATGTCCCTATGCAGGAAAGGTTGCGCAAATAATAAAATATCAGCTAAAAACCAAGGCCAATTGGGACCAAGGCTCTATAGAAGATTGTTTCAGATCTTGGATCCAAGACAGAACAGCATCCTTATATGCAGGTCTTCTAGGTAACATGATCTCAAACATTTGTTGGGAAAGAAACAGTGTTGTTTTTAAAGACAAGTTTGTTCCCCCAGAGGTCTCTGCGACAATCTCGATAAGTCAGGCAGAAGAGTTCAAGACAGAGCTCAAGGCAAGTAAATCTCGAATTGTAATCCCTCCTCCCATCGATTACACAGTCCCATGGGGATTTTTTGATGGGGCCAATCAAGGACATCCTTCATTCTACAGAGTGGGAGTGGTTATGTTTATCAACCACAGCTACTATATTCATATCAGATATGCGCCAGGGGGCGGTACAAACAACAGAGCCGAACTGATAGCACTATGGACCCTCCTAGACACTGCCAAAGAAAAAAACCTATCAAAGCTACGAGTTTTCGGTGATTCCAAGTTGGTGATCGACTGGGCAAGGGGTCTCAACAACATTCAAAATCCCAGGTTGGCCTCACTGTTAAGGGACATCAAGCTTACCTTCAGAGACTTTGAATGGCTTTCCTTTCAGCACATTCTGAGGGAGTTGAACACAAAGGCAGATGAACTCTCAAAGGAAGCATGCAGCTGCAAAAAGGAGCGTTCAAATTTTACAATTACTTTGAAGGAAAAGAAACTGAGGCAATGGAATTTCGCCTCTAAAGAAGTCTTTTTACTTTTTTGTAAGGTTGTAAATGTTTTTAGATAGATGGAACAGATTGTAGAAGGTTTTTGAAAAAGGCATTAAAAGGCCTGTTATGAAGTAGAAAGAAGTATAAGCAGTACAGTCCCGAAAGGAAGCCTACCAAGGCTTGATATGAAAGACTGTAACATGTATATTCTCCTATGAATATAACAGTTTTTCTCTCTCATGAAAAAAAAACAAAGGTTTATGTTTACAAAAAAAAAATCATGCATAAGTTTACTATCGAGCAATGAGAACTCATACCAGGGGCCTGGGGTTGAGCGTCAAGACAGACTTGAACCCTGAAAAATACAGCAATGCGTCCAAGAACCTTCAAACTGGAGCTTGATTACTAGTACACGCAGGCATAGGACTCCAAAATCCAAACGGTGAGCAAAAAACAACCACATGTGACCTTCGAAGTGTAGTTTGGACTATGGTTATTGCTACGCCCGGGCAGAGGAGTCTAGACTCCAAATTGTGGACAGTTCCAAGTTCCAAATGCTATCTCGTGTGGGTAGCTCGCGTAGAGACTGGGAGTGCTACGCCTATAGCTCACAATTCGGGACTGCACTGTACACTGCAACGGTTGCGTGCTACAGAGTCGAGCAAAGGAGAAATGTGGTTGGGACTCGGGAGCATCACTGAGAAGACAGAAGGAGAAATGCTACAGCCGGATAGGAGGGTACTTGGAGTTGGTAAGTGGGCCATCAAGCGGGAAACCCAAAATCCACAAACCGTGTACAGAAAACCACCACATAAATAGTTTTAGGGTTCGCAAGTTTTTTAAAAAACACCAGTCGAATTTCCACGTCGAATCTCCATATATTCGTCGAATAATTCGCCCCCAAATTCGAATTCGCATTCGAGGCGAATTTGTTCGGCTTGGTTAGAAATTCGATGAATGAGGTGACATAGGGTACGAGTGGACACAACCTAGCTGTTGGGACATCCCTCTAAGCAGATCACTGCCTCTTGGAGTCAATTCGACCCCCCTCATGGGGAAATTCTATTGTTAAAAAATCATTTATCATCATATGACTTAGCCTCTGGGTTGTGGATGACAAGTAAAATATTATTAGTTTGGGAGAGGAATTTACTAGCCATTACAAAGAAAATTATATAAGGTTAAACCCTCTACCCAAATGGGTGGTTGTTGAACTAGGATCATTATGACATTTTAATAGAACTTTTATTTTGCAGTGCAAATTGTGGATTGATTCTTCTATGCTTTTCCTTCTTAGCTTGTTGTAATAGTGCTTCATAGAATAGACACGGGTATTTCCAAGTTACTGCAAGGCTACTAGTTCGATCCATTGAGGGGCTACATAGTCACATGGAAGGAGAGATCAAGGCGCTAGAACTCATCTCTCCTTTGTCAATATAAGGTGTTCATCAAACCCAATTGTTAGACACAAGGCTGCGGGGGAGCGCCCCCCCCCCCTCGAACTCGCTCCTGAATCGCGCTCCCAAGGGGAGCGTTCAGGGAGCGTGCTCCCAAGTGCGCTCCCTGAACGCTCCCCTTCGGGAGCGCTTTTAGGAAGCGCGCTCCCTCATAAAAAACAACGCTCCCTGGTTTTTTAGGGAGCGCTCAGGGAGAGTCCGGGGAGCGCACGCTCCCTGGTTTTTTAGGGAGCGCTCAGGGAGAGTCCAGGGAGCGCACGCTCCCTGGACGCTCCCTGAGCGCTCCCAAGGGAAAAAAACGCTCCTCGAAATGCTCCTTGAGCCCGCACACGTGAGGAAGAGGAAATTGGTCATTTTTTTTTTTTTTTTTGGTTTTTTTGGAGAAATGACTCATGGGAAAGGTAGCCTAGGGTTAGCTAAGACTACTAAACACTCTTTCACTTCCATTTCTCTCATTCTATTTCACATTTCATCCATTTTTGCTAAGAGGGTTTTGACTCTTGAGAGGGTTCTTGCTAGTTCTTGAGGAGATTGAAGGGAGATTGAAGGCTACCATTTGTGAGAGCTTGGAAGGGAGATTGAAGGCTACCATAGTCATATTCAACCACCATTGGAGAGC
>ML776585.1:1297164-1311554 GCA_009831015.1 Picea engelmannii | reverse complement strand
TATATATATATATATATATATATATATATATATATATATATATATATATATATGCATCAAAATATATATTTTTTATGTATTATATAAAAAACGCTCCCGCTCCCGGAGATTTTTGAAAATATGCGCTTCCCGCTCCCGCTCCCGCTCTCGCTCCCTGCTCCCAACAGCCTTGGTTAGA
The DNA here is from genome assembly GCA_009831015.1 of Picea engelmannii. Classification (NCBI taxonomy): domain Eukaryota; kingdom Viridiplantae; phylum Streptophyta; class Pinopsida; order Pinales; family Pinaceae; genus Picea; species Picea engelmannii. Next base: position 1,311,376 of record ML776585.1, on the reverse strand, counting down.
CAAACCCTTATCGGGGGTTTCTTTAGTAAGGGAGCGATTTTGTTTTGTGTCGTAGTTGATCCAGTGGTTGGAGACTTCTCCATCATACAAATCTTTCCTAGTGGAATTCGGAGGCTTGTACCACTATTCTAGACTAGATTGGGTGCGATAGTCACCTAGACTCCAATCCCATTCTTTAGTCCAAACATCCGCGGCTGACAAAGAGAGGGTTGTGATTGCAATCTAATGCCCTAAAAGGTAATAGCAAGGCCAAGGTAAGTTTCACTACAGCAACCATCAATTTAAAAAATCTAAATCTCTTTTATTTTTGTTTTCAATAAAATAAAAATACAAAAATATTTTGTCTAGCATGCACCAAACTTTTTATCTTTACAGGGCTAGTTTATCCTTGGTGTTTTAACTTTAGGTCCATCTTTATCCAAGAATATTTTACCCTCTGGTTTCCTGCACTTAAAATATATATTTCATGAGGGTATTGTGAGGCATTTTGCAGATCTGCATTCTCTTACAGCAAAACTTTCCACAAATACAGCGAAAAACCTCACCCAAAGGGAATGACCAAGTAAGTGCTTCTCATTAGAAACCCTTTGGTTTATTTCCAGATCTGATTCTATAGCTTATTATCCATTTTCTGGGGTAAAATAGACATTTTCCAACCATATAGATCATATATTTCTTGCTGGAATAAATTTCTGAGTTTTGACCCTAAGGGGATTTGAACCCCACTTGATGCAAGTGGTTTCCAGATTGCTGGAAACTCCATTTTACTTGCAGATCTGAAGTGTTCGGTTGTTTTACTTGTTCCTAACTCATTGCCCAAGCTTCCCTTCCCACAAATCTATCAATTTTGTGTGTTTTCACACTTGTCAGTGGCCCCAAAGGGGCATTTTGCTAGTTGTTTTCTGCGTTTTTGCATGTTTTTGGAGATCTGAAAATACAAACAGCAAGGTATTTTCCTACTGACAGCCACTTATCCACGAATTCATCTCTCATCTGTTTCATTTCATCTTCAAATCAACAAAAATCAATTAACTCCTACCTTCGCCATAGACATCACATCTAGGCACTAGTCTACTTATCTTGGTGAAGTTGTGTGTGTTTAGAGTAGGGAAGCCTCCCATAGCCTTTAGTAGGAGTTGGCTTAAAGAGTGGGGATTTGTGCCAAGGTGACAGTGGGCACGTATCCTATGTGGTACCACCTTAGTGCCTCAAGAGGACCTTATCGAGACCGTTAAATTAGGCGGTAACAAGGACTACTATGTCTTTAGCATCATTTCGAGAATTAGAATTGCTACTCCAGATTTAGTAATCTCCAATGTCGATTCAGTTTCTATTTCAATTAGTTTTATAATTCCAAGCTTGCACTTTTTAGTTTTAGAAATTGGTGCATGAAGATGGCTTAGTCTAAGTAGGGTGCAGAGCTCTAGGAACCAGCACTTGCCTATATGCATGCTTGCTACTCCTAGTTGAGCACTCTAATCTAGGCAGGCCTAGAGCGCACTTCCCTAAGCTGGGATTAGAATTAGGGTTAAGCTTTGGTCCTCTAACCTAGGCGCACTACTGGGATAGAATGCATTCATTGTCAACCCAGCTCCTCCTTTTATATCAAAGTGTGAGAGGATCTTCTGTTGAAATTTGGTAGCTTGGAGGTACTTTTGCATTGGCAGCGCTCAGCATACGGAAGTGACTTTATAATATGTTTTTATAAAGTGATTTTATAAAGTTGGGTCTTTTAATTTTATTTTAATGTAAAAGTGACTTTATGATGTTACGGGTCACTTTAATGACTTAAGTGATCTCAACGAATGATTAAGTCGTGACCATTGATCTCAAGGGAAAGTGAAGAGTCACTCAAGGGGGATCAAGGGTTAGGAGAGTTGCATTTCAAAATTAATAAAAGGCAGCTCATTAGGAATGGAGAGCGCACTTTTGAGGAGAGCTTGAGAGAAAGTGAAGGGGCACGCATCCCAAGGAGGAGTGTAGGCTTGGAGGAAGTGCTACAGCAAGGAGGGTTTGGCATGCATCCCAAGGAGCATAGCATCATTTAATACAGTTCGTACAGCAGCAATAAAGGAGGTCGTACAGCTGTGTAAGTTGGTCGTACAGTAAAGGGAGGGCACAGAAATCGAGGCTGTCATTTACAGTAGGTTGGCATGATTTCCAATGCATATTTGTTGAGTTTTTGCTTCTGTTCCGTACAGTTTCTTTTGGCACGGTTTTCTATGCAGATTGGTGATTGTTTCTGAAGATTTATTGGTTGTCCTGGGCCGTACAGGCCATACAGCCATGGCTGTCTTTGTTAGCTACAGTCTGGGACTGTTTGTATAGTTCAGAATTTGGTTGAAAGAAGTCATTGACTGTGTTTTAAAGCTGATGCTTTTTGCTGTTGTAAAAGTTCAGAAATTCCTAGAGCTGAATAAAATTCTTTTTCCTCCTCAAAACTGTCCAATTTTCTGAATATTTCTCCAAGTGTTTATGCACAGATTTTTTTGCCAAATGTAGGTTACTGTCTGCTGTTCATAAATTAATTCCGCTGCCATTTTATTTCAGAACTTGTCTATGAGTGTTTCTGTTCATAAAGAACAGTTGTGTGGCTGTTGTATCTTTATAGGAGACTGAAGTATAATGTAGACTAAGTGTATGCTGAACAAAAATGTATTTCAACATCTTCCACTAAGTTGGTCAGTGAGCTTGAGTATTTGAGATTTAGCACTAGAGTTTACCGTTTTTCCAGATATGATAAAACAATGATGCAGATTTGAGATTTCAGTTTTTCATGTGTTTTCTGTTAGTGTTTCAAGTAGCATGTGTTTGTAGATTAGCGTACATGAAAATTGTTGTTTTGATAGGGTTTCAGTTTTAAAATTACCTAGTATTTAATTATTCTTTGAGTGTAAAATCTGACTACCTTGGTTTGAGAAATTTCAACATATTTTGTGCTAAATATGCTTGTTGTAGAAGATGGAAATGCTTCTTCGCCAGTGTCAGGAGAAACAAAGCGACACCTATGCACCTTGCCTAAAAAGGATGAAGGTCTTGGCCAAATGGCATACACAGTAGAGGGTTTGTGCAAGCAACCAGATGGCTTGCCGCACCCGTGAGTGATAATGCACCCTAGAAGATACTTGTTCGACACCACATTTAGAATGCTTTACGTGTCAATGGAATACCTAGCCCCTATGGTCTCCATGATATAGTCAATGCGATGGAAGCTTTTAAGATTTCAAGTTCATGTGTTCTCAAGAGGATATGGTAAGCTTGGCAGTGGGTATCCAATCAATGCATTGGAACTATGTGTATTATTGTCGAGCATGGGATTTGGCTACACAAAAATTTGGAGTCAAGATGTGAGACTCCACTAGAAGGATGAGTTGGCAAGGCAAAAGAGTAAGTTGACTCCAACTCAAGAAAAACTCAGTCCATGAATAAAAAATAAATAAAATATACACTATTTCCAAGGGGAAAAGAAGATATAAATATGAAAGTTGCAATGTCCATATAATGCAGCTCTTCAACAAGAACATGTTACGAAGTACACACAATATTACATACTACAAATGACATGTATTTGGAATTTTGGACAGTTGAAATGTATGTTGGTTGGATCAGGAGGTGTCAAGGCATCAAGAAGTCCTACTCTCCTGTTAAGGCTCATGTGCTAGTGTGGTTGGCCCTTCATGATACTTTAGTGATAACGGATTGACTACATTGCACTAGGCTTATAAACGGATGTTGTGTGGTCTCTGACAAAACTGAAATGGTTAAGCATGTGATGTGGAGATGAAAAGTTGTCAGACCATTTTGGGACTGAATTTCTGCTAAGTATAGTATCTAAGTATTCTATTTGTCTCCACTCTTCATGCGAAAGGGGTTCTCTAGGGGCAAGTGGATGATCCAGCAAGCTAGTAAGAGTATGTGGGATGTGATCAACCTGACAGGCATCTTTTTCTTGTGGAAACACCACTCTTGAGCAACTTTTCATGAGGCAAATGCTCTATTCAACCTAGGAGAAGTTTCTACATTTCAATCAGATTTGACTCTCCAGAATTCAGCCAGGAATGTCAATTTTTTGGAAACATATATACTCTTCAAGTTGGCGCCAAAAGCAGATATGTTAGATCTCCTTGATTATGACATCATGTAGGAATGGGTATCAGGTGTGCCCACTCTCCTGCTCCTGGATGTGTCAATCCTGATATACATCTATACAGATTTCTAACATAACATATGCTACATTTTTAGAAAAAAAGTAAGAATGTGCCATATCTAGTAGATAGGAAAAGAGAGAGAGTGACAGGCAACCAAAGATGTGCATGTCCCACATGTATTCAACAACCACTACAAAGAACATACCTGTACTAGAAGAAGTTGTACTGCTGTACGACACTTTGCATCAGAAATAGCAGATTGTAATATGTCTACACCCCTATTTCCCACTTCTTTTGTGGCCACTGTGTCATCGGCTAATACTCCAGGTTTAGACTTACTAGGATCTTCTTCTTCAACGTCTGATGGCTCACTCTCAACCAGACTATAAGCAATCTGGGCACAATCTGGCACCGTTTCTGCAGCTGCTATTTTCAAGTATAACAACACCTGTTGCCATTTATCATCTGAGAAAAGACTACCAGCATTGTTCATTAAACGAACAAAAGCAGATACACCAATTCCAGCCAAACTTTGAACCCGCTGCTTTATAAAATTTGTTAGGAGCTCCAGCACTTTCCCAAGTAAATGGTTTACTGAATCATAGAACTTGACAAAAAGGTCAACAAGTAGTTGCAGTGCCAATGTACATGTTTCAGAAATCCAAGCATCTTCATCAAGACCATTATATTTATTTTCTGAGCCATTCACATGTACCCTGCCTTCTGCAGGGTTAGGCGCAGGTCGAACAAAGTCAAATATTGGAAGAAGGACCAACTCAAACACTCGTTCCCACAAAGCAGATGAAAATAAGTGCCCATGGTGTCGCAGTGTGTCAAAAAGCATTTGCAATGCACTTTTCCTAACATCAGGCCTAGTATCGAAAGAAAGCTTAGAAAATCCTGTAAGCAATGCAAGCAAGAAGCATATAAACCGATTAATCGCAATCACAATCACAATGTGCTTACAAGACAGTTATTTGAACAGAAGTTTATGTAAACATTGGTTAGAGCAATCATGCAATACAGAGGCAAGTTGTAAATTAATTCTTAAAAGTGCAATCTATTTACCTGCTAATAAAGGCAACCAAAAGTACAATTGATCATGTTCATCAGTAAACTTTGGACTGTCTAGCCCAACAGCAAATGAAGTAGCAGGCTTCCCAGCTTTTTCCTTATCTTTGTTTTTTGAAGAAGAAATAAGGGCCCCCTCAGCAAGTTTTAGAGCACAGAAACGAAGAAATGCAATTGCATTGAGACTAATATCCTTGTTGAATCTGCTTTTTGTAAATGCAATCAGACAGTTGACACAATCTGTGAATGTGGTAATCTCTGTCTCAGTTATGTAAGGGAAATAGTCTCGCACTATCTTTTCAATGGTCTCAAAAGCCAGAAGTACAATATTCTTGTGATCATCCGAGGCTGCTATGGTGAACACCTGAAGAAGAAAACAAGATCAGAGACCTACATAACAAGACAGTAAGCTACAGTGAAGATCTCCAAACAAAAATGACAATAGATTTATATTTGAAAGTTTTTAAGAAACCCATCTGCATAATGGAAAAACTGAAGGTTCAATCATACAGAACTAACTTCTAAAAGGGTTTTTAAATATTGAGATGCAACAACATTACAAGTATGTGCTGTTCAAGGCAAAGAAATGGTATACAACTTGAACAATGAATGAAAACCATACAGTGCAATTTAAACATACCATAAACATGCTTTTCCAGCCTGACTTGACATTGTTGACACGAGCCAAAACCATTTGTGAAACACATCGAATGACTAGTTCCCTGATTTCTACAGAGATGCTCTTTTGCATCACAATTACGAATGGTTTCATGAATTCATTCTGAAAGTTATAATTTGCCAGCTCCTCACGTTCTAGAAACTTCATGGCTAGTTGTCGCAGTGAATCCATGACAAAAATAGCAACAGAGAGGTTCTCTGAGCATCCAACGGTGACAAAAAAACTGGAAAGCACGTGCCAGATGGGAGACCAAACCAGCCTGATCCGGTTCATATTATAATGCCTGCATAGGGAAAACACATATCTAACCATCATCAGCCACTGCATTTGAACCTCTACCACAGAAAGCAACCTTTATGATTGTAACTTTTGTAAATATAGAAAAGAAACTCTGTATAAGAAATACATCCTCACGCAATTTCTACAATCTTGGTTAGGCTGAAAACTCGTGGGTCGGTAGGAGATCGCAGTTCTTCCATGGAGACCTTGCAGAGGGCCTTTACAAAATCAACTATTGCCTCACTGTTTAACCTTTGGCTATGTGTGAATACATGATTGATCTCAAAATTTCCAATCTGTTCAAGAATGTTCAAGTTCGAAACCAAATTGTGCATCTGCTCTGTAGTTACTAATCCTGAAGCATACCCCCCAACACCAACACTGTCATATGAACCCCGTCGAGCTGCTGCGGCGGCCTGTTGAAGTTGTACATGTCCCTTTCTCTTGAGCGCATTAACAACCGGTGACATTGGTTGCTTTACTTTCTCTGATTCATTATGAGGCACTGTAAAGAAGGTAGCATCTGGAGGAGCCCCCTCTCCCAATAGGTGCAAATGCTCAAAACGTGAAAGACACATTAAAATGTGCTCCCAAGCTTCTTGTAAGTAGTTACCATCTTCATCAGCAATAGTGATAATGGCCTGCAAAATAAAATATACAAAAGCTGTTGAAATAGTAAATCAACACTAAAATGGAAGAGCAGGAATATAAACCTCAGTACCAGACTTGACTCAGGACAAGACTCGTTTTGGCCAGAGTCAAACTTGACTCGGGAGTCGCCAAATACTCATCAGTCAACCCGGTGCAAAGACTCAGCATCATGAAAAATACAAGAAACATACATTTTCAAGGAAAATAATGTTTTTTGGATTATACATGAGAGATTACACTGATTGTAATGCAAATGCACTGTATACAATGCAAAAATAACATATTGAAACATAACCAAGTATATCATGATTCACAATTCATGATCAAGCTCAACCATCATAATACACATCTATTATCATTATTCATCCATCAAGATTCAAAATCACTATGGACTATGGATCATGATTCATGAATGTCAAATAATCAAATGTCCTAGATGCCAGTCCAAAACCCTTGAAGTGTGTCAAAACCCTAGCTGCTGTGCAGATGTTGAAAACCCTAGCTGCTGTGCTTCAAGTTCAAAACGCTAGTCTTAAAAGCTTCTCACTATTCTCAGAAATCTCCATGCAAAATGGATAAGAATGGTTAAAATCTGAGAAAAAGTCATCTTTTTAGAACTCGAAAAATTTTCAAAGACTTGGCAAGTTACTCAAAAACTCGCCAAGTTTTTCGAAGTGAGGGTGAGTCAATCCAGGCCCATGTTAGACCTGCCAGTTCTGAGCAGACCGACCCATTTCAGCCACGGGTCAGGCAGACTCGTTGAGTCCTGGATTGACTTGGTGAGCCATGTTACTACAATGTTAACAATGGCCAGATAGCTCTGTTTTTTTTCCAAAACTGAATTCTGACCACTATTGAATATATCGCCGAAATATCGGATATGTCGGATATGTCGCCAACATTTTCCCCTGGCCAAAACTTTCCCCCGAAAATTTCGCGACATATCCGAAACTTTGAAAGTGTCGTGACACTTTCATTGTGTCCCGACATTTTGCCAATGTGTCGGCCTGCTGAGGTTTTTTGTAGGTAAAGTGCGCGCGAGTGGGGTTTTAGAGGCCGTGAGTGCCTTTTTTTGGTCATTATTTCATTTGTGAAGTGTGAGAGAGCTAGAGAGGTGTGATTTCATTAGATAACATTTACACCACCAGTCAGTGGAGGGTGGAGATTCAGGAGCTTGAGATGGAGGAGGCTCCCGAGTGGTTGGAGGAGCATCCAGATGATTTGAGGGAGGAGGGGGCAACAGAGGAGGAGGAGGAGGACGACGACGATGTTCCTCTTCCAGTGGATACAGAGGCTGAGGAGGAGATTGGACTTCCAGTGGATCCAATGCCACCACCACCTCCACGGAGAGTTATACCTAGAGTTGGACTTCGGTCTGTTGGGACTTGGAGGCAACACACTTTTCCTTCCACCTCATCCCCATCGCTTACCACCTCAAATGTAGCATCTGGAGCAGCTGGAGCTTCCACTCCAAGCTCATCTAGAGCACCTCCACGACCACCTACTGTTTCCAGAGGAAACTTGGTGCCCTTTACCTGTAAAAGGGCTAGAGAAGCAACAACACGACAGAGAGGGAATCAATGATTTGAATTTTGGATTCCTATGATCTATCATTTTCATTTTATCATGTACTATTTAGTATCTATATGCCTCATGATGATTCATCTCATGAGATATATTTATTTTGATCATTTGATGTGATTTTGTATCTACTATCATCCTATCAGGAACATGTTTCAGAATTTTCAATTTAGTAACGATATGTGACCACTTGACATCTTATGCATCTTATTTATTGGTTGTATTTTCATATTTATGTAGAAAAGTGTTTATTTGATGTTGTTGTTGCTTTACAAGTTTAAAGAATTTAAAAAAATGAGTGTTTTTATATTTTTTTGAGGTCTTGCGACATTTTCTGACATATTCCGACATTTTCCGTTGATGTCGTCGAGAAGTTACATTTCGAACCCTCGCCAACACTTTCCCCGACACGACATATACAGCATTGATTCTGACAACTATATTGACAAACAAGGGGCCAAAGAACTTATATGGTAAAGTATCTGTATGATAGGTTCTGATAATTTGGGTGTAACACATCACCCATCATCAGAGAGGAAAGAGTAACGAGTGTGTGTGGATATGGTAAAAATAAAAAGATGTAAATTCTTAGAGAAATTAAATGTTATGTTGGCTTAGAATTAGATTAAAAGGTTTATTGGTTTAAGCAATAAGGTCTAGGGTGATAAAAAGGTCAAGTGGTTATAGGTTCAAAAGAAACACACATCTTGGAAAAGAAATATTAAATTAGATCAGGATATGTTGGCACCCTAAGATTTTTCAAAGACTGCTCACGTGCCATAAGTCAGCACTACGCAAGCGCCCAAGAGTTTCAAGTTTCAACCATGCGACGCCAAGATGTAACGCCTGTTGACGTTTGTAGCATCGGATAGGTACATCCACATTGGTTTTGTGTCTAAAATGTGGAAGTTGTCATTAATACCACTCAAGACTTTGGAAATTCACTTTAATAAAGTAATTATTAAAGTGAATGCCTTTTTATAATTAATATGAGTTTAATTTAATTAAATGCCTAAGCTTTTGGCATTAGTGAATTAAATTAAATCCTAGCCATTGATCTAAAGTGTTGGTGAGATATAATCTCAGCCATTGATCTCTTTGGAGATCTAGGGTTGTGGATTTAGGGTAAACTCAACATTATAAAAGGCAGCTAAGGTGAGAGGAGGAGACGCACAAAGCGAGATAGTGAGATCTCGTTGTATTGAGTGGAGGACTTTCATCCAAGTGTGAGTGAGCAGGGTCTAAGCAAGGGACAGCAAAGGAGTAGTGGCCAGCAGGATTGAAGGACAGATCTTGAGGTGTGACAGGCTAGTCTTGTTGTTTTGTATTTTTCCTCGGGTGGGCCATTATCCCAAGATGAGAGCTCGGATTTTATAATAATAAAATCATCACAATACCGATTTTCCCTTAGGGGTTTTTCCAGTGGTATTTACCCATAAATTACGTGTGCAAATGTGTTTGGTTTCCTGTTTTGCTTCTATTGATTTATTTACATAAATCGTTAAAACTCAGCCATGTTTTTTATTCAGTAAATCTACTTAATAAGTTTATTAAAGAAAGGCATTTGCTAGGAAATAAATTGTTGGGTGCTTGGTTGATGAAAATTTAACATGGTATCAAAGTCGAGACTCTGAAAAGGAAGCCAAGTTGCACAGAACGTAATTTTGCAGTAGTGGAAATTTTTATTTTTTGGAGGTTGCAAGAAAAGAAAATATAAAAATTAAAAAAGGGAACCTTGCAGCAATCATACAGTCGTACGGACCGCAGAGCAATCGTACGGCCATGCGGAGCAGCAGGCAGGGAGCAATGGGCAGGAGATGCAAAGGAGCATCAGCGTGTTGGATCGGGCCGCAGGTGCTAAAGATGGGGGAGCAGGTGTTGCAGAAGGTCGTAGGCTAAGAGATCGTCGACAATGGTGGAGGTACGGGCTGCAGAAAAAAAGGGGGGTAGGCCACAACCGCGAAGCAACCGTAGGTGGAGAGGAGGAGCAACGAATTGTCGCAGCAACCACCTCAACAGCCGTCGCAGTGCAGGGCAGCAGCAGGTGGAGAGAAGTTGCGGACGACCGCAGCAACCACCTCAGGAAGCAATCGTCAAGGTAGAGGGAAACCGCCAAGCAGTCGCAGGATACTCGGGTAGAACGTAGAGGGCATGGGTAGTAGGTCCAGGCAACAGAGTTCCGAGTAAGGATCCGGGTAACCAGAGGAGATCATATCAGTTTGGTGCTTGAAGGACTAAGCAAAGAACTCTTTAGTTTACCGTTCCTGAAGGACAAGGCACATTTTTCAGCAGTTTGTATTTCCCATTAAAACTTTTGATTTAGAGATGGTCGCAACCGGTTTGACGACAAGTTGGAGGGTGCATCGTACTTCGTACCTTCGAAGGCGAGGGTCATATTGGGTGTCATGGAGAATGGGTTGTGGGATTTTGCTAACACAATAGTGACCACACCGACGGATCCAAAGGACTTGGTCGCCCATGAGTTGAAAGACGTGAAATCTAGGAGGATCATCTTAGATGCAGTGAAGGATCATTTGATTCCTCACCTATCTGAGAAGAAGTCAGCCAGGGAGATGTTTGTAGCTCTGACGAATCTTTTCCAAAGGAGTAATGCAAACAAGAATTTGGTATTGAGGGAAAGGCTAAAAGACACCAAGATGACCAGATAAGATACAATGACCAGTTATCTCACCAAGATCACTCAAGTACGTGATCAGTTAGCAGTTGTTGGGGAAGTTGTGACAGATGCATAGTTGGTGAGGACAGCCCTGAATTGTTTCTCTAAGCCATGGGCCCATTCATCAAAGGCATGATGGCACAGGAGATACTTCCCAAGTTTGACAAGCTATGGGATGGTTTCATCCAGGAGGAGATTCGGGAGGAATCTCTAGCAAGCCAATAGGTTAGTGATGATGAGCATCTGGCTCTTGCAAGTTAGGCAAGGAAGAGAAGGGGGAATACAAGTGGAGAGTCAAATCCACAAGCTGGAAAGAAGAAGGATCTAGGCAAAGTGAAATGCTTTGCGTGCCACAAGAGTGGTCATTATGCTTCACAGTGTCATGAACAAAAGAAAGGGAAGAGTAAGTCTCAACAGGTAGCAGCATCTACAGAAACTCAAGTCAAGGAATTTGTTGATAAGTTCGAGACGGATTTCTTGTTAGTCTCTTATCTTTCTGGCACAGTTTCCAGTAGTGTTTGGTTCGTGGATAGTGGGGCATCTTGTCACACGACAGGTACACATGAGTTGTTCACCAGTTGGTCAGAGACAGACTTGGATCTGCATGTGGAGCTTGGCATCAATGCCAAGTGTGGTGTAGAGGGAGTTGGGACAGTTAGGTTCTAGCTGGAGTCGGGAGGTTCTTTGGAGGTGGAAAATGTGTTGTATGTCTCAGAGCTGAAGATGAATTTTCTCTCAGTCTCAGCTATGGAGGACAAGGGGTTTGCATTCTTGTTCTAGAACGTACAAGTAATCATACATTTAGAGGGAGTTAGCCTTGACACAATAGAGAGCATTGGTCTCAGAGAGGGCAAGGTATAAAGGTTGCAAGGCAAGCCTGTAGGTGGATCCAAGGGGATCTTGGATCATGGATCGATGTCAGTGACAAAGGACGAGGAGCAAGAGGCTCTGAAGGGTGAGTAGAGTTCACAGACTTCCAGTGTGGGGAGGCAACCTTCAAATGGGAAGAGGGAGTTAGCCCCTTCCAATTCTGTCAGGAAACCTAGTTGGTATGAGATGACACTGATGGATGCTCGGGAGCAAGTTAAGGCTCCTAGGAGCACATTGAGGGAAATCGGGCCTTCGAGGAAGTTTCCAAACTTCAAGGCACTGATATGTTACGTCATTGAGGAGGCGGCAATTCAGCAAGAGCAACATGATGCCTTAGTATAGGATGATGTGTGTGACAATGCATCAGGGTTAGAGGGGGAGCCAATTCCACGTGGCTCTTCGAGAAGTACCTTCCTCGCTAAGAGGGAGTGTTGATATTTGTACAATCGGACAGGTATTTCCACATTAGTTTTGTGTCTAACATGTGGAATTCATCATTAATACCTCTCAAGACTTACAAAATTTACTTTAATAAAGTAATTATTAAAGTGAATTCCTTTTTATAATTAATGTGAGTTTAATTTTAATTAAATGCCTAAGTTTTTGGCATTAGTGAATTAAATTAAATCTGAGCCACTGATATAAAGTGTTGGTGAGATATAATCTGAGCCATTGATCACTTTGGAGATCTAGGATTTTGGATTTAGGGTAAACTCAACATTATAAAAGGCAGCTAAGGTGAGAGGAGGAGACATACATCGAGTGAGATAGTGAGATCTCATTGTATTGGGTGGAGACGGACTTTCATCCAAGTGTGAGTGGGCAGGGTCCGAGGAAGGGAGCAAAGGGAAGCAAAGGAGTAGTGGCCAACAAGATCAAAGGAAAAATCTTGAGGTGTGATAGGTTAGTCTTGTTGTTTTGTATTTTTCCTCGGGTAGGCCATTATCTTAGGAGGGCAGCCCAAATTTTATAATAATAAAATCATTACAGTACTGGTTTTCCCTTGGGGGTTTTTCTAGGTGTATTTACCCAAAAATTATGTGTGCAAATGTGTTTGGTTTCCTATTTTGCTTCCATTGATTTATTTCTATAAATCGTTAAAACTTAATCGTGTTTTTTATTCAGTAAATCTGCTTAATAAGTTTAATAAAGCAAGGCATTTGCTAGGAAATAAATTGTTGAGTGTTAGGTTGATGAAAATTTAATAGCGTCTGCACCAACCAGGGATCTACTACGCATGCCAACATGTTATGTACTGCGCAAAGACTTGAAAAGATCACATGCGTGTTGAATCCTCGAAGATCTTCAATGATTGTAACCATTTTTTAAACAACCCAACTTGTCGTGGTCGAGGTTGTGGGTGAGTTGGCAAGGTTGTTATGATTGCCACGCTCTGTGGGAGATAGGGGGGATGCATGCGGATATGTAAGGGTTGGGTTTTTGTTCATTGAGAGTTGATTATTGTTAAGCTAGTTGTAGATGAGATAGAGCTCCAAATATGAATTGTATCAGTTCTTGTTATGTTCAGAGATATTATTGGAATATGAGAGAGAAAGTGGATCGATATCTGAGCACTTTGTTGTTCTTTGGTTTTATTTTGAATGCGCTCTACACAGGCTTCAACCTCTGTAGTAATTGTATCTAAATGATGTTAAGAGTAATAAAGAAAGCCTAAAGCACATTTGGTCTCTATATCGTGTATATTCTAGTTTGAATGTATGTCTATTACTTAGTATTTTGCACAACACTTATATGAATGTTATGAATGAATGTGAAGTGAATGCATGGACCTAAATGAGATGTTTCATGTCTATAATGTTCCTTTATGAGTTGCACGAAACCTATGGTCTCTGTAATTATCATGGCGTCTCAAGTGAGACTTTCTTCAGTGCTTGAAGATTGAATGTGATGGCGCCTGTAATGATCCCAAGCCATTATGCAAGGATCATCACTGTTTTGGTGTCTTTTAAAACTTTTTCTGAGTGAGGTATTTCGTCAAACACTTTGTTGATCTACCTTTTAGATTTGTTTATATGTGTGTATGCAGCAAATAACAAAAAGAGATAACCATGGAACATACCTCAACCATATGCAATAAGATAGACAAGCCAATACATCTCAATTCTTCTTTATTCATAAAATAGAGAAACCTGCTACAATGAAGATGTCGATCTGGAATGCTCAACAGATGGCCAAGAAGATAGACAATAGATAAGAGCTGCTACAAAATGCTCCTGCTAATACAAAAGATGCCTC
>ML776585.1:1260662-1283850 GCA_009831015.1 Picea engelmannii | reverse complement strand
TTGAATATAAATGCAATATATATAAAAAATTATATGTATATATAACAGACGCTTCCCGGACGCTTCGCTTCCGAGGATTTTTGGAAAATGACGCTTCCGACGCTCCCGCTTCCTAAAACGCTCCCGCTTCTGGCAACACTGATTTGGCATCTAGATGTTTAGAATGCAGATTTTGATTCAACTCTTCCTAAAATTCCTACATTTTTCTAATTCTGTATATGTATAAATTTAATTTATAAAAATGCATATTGTCACAGTCATGAATCATAAATTCTTGTTGCATCTGCACCCGATCCTTCTTGCAATTACGATATGCACCCACGAATTGTGTAACCTTGGGTTTTGATGTACTTGAGTAGTAGGAAGCCCAAGAGCAGAGGGCCCTTTATTCGAAACTTGTATTTTGTTCATGTCGTTAAAAGCATAAAGTACAAAAAGACATAAAACATAATGCTTATATAAAGAGTAAAAGCCCATTGCCTAAGGAAGAGAATTGGGGGTGGCATGTGTGACAAGTGGCAAAGCTCTCATGGAATGTTCCCATTTTGAGCCCAATGTTTTCTTATAAATAGTCATTTGCTACTTTTATTCCTTCTTGGATCCTCTTTCACATTCCATCCATTCTCCTTACATCACTTCCATCCTTTCATTCCTTCATTTTGTGCCATCATGCTTTATTCCTTTTGTGGTACTTGAGTTGCAGACATTGCTGGAGAGATCTTTGCAAAGAATGGACACAGGCATTCCTACAGCCACTGTTGCAAATATCTCCGATTTCTCCCAATATTTCCGATTTTGCCGACTTTTTCAGGTTGTCGATTTTGCCAAGTTTTTCAGCTCCAAGTTCATGCTTGCCGATATCTACCAACATTTCTGAAGAGTTTCTTCCAGACAATCGGTGATATATTTCTCGAAACAATACTTGCAACATTGGCTACAAAATTAGGCGTTCGTCCTAAGTCGTGATCTTTGTTATTCCAACCTCAAACATACTTGAGATGTAGACATCATGGACAACTATAGTTGTCCTGATCGCTAACGTACTAGAGAGAAGACTAGCACGGATCCAGTAGTGGCCAAGAAGGGGTGCCCAACACTATTTGTAGGAATGGCATCATACAGATAGATTGAGTCATGATTGCTCTGCTATGATTTGGTTGCACCTAACAAGGTTCTTTGGGTTAGCTTAGCCCTAATCTATGATATGTGTGATCTGTCATGCGATTGTGTGAGCCTTTTTGCCTCCTGCGTCTGATAAATCTTTAGAGAAATTATGATATTTACCCTTGTCAAACCATGTCCCTTAGCTCAGAGGAAACTCTGCTTGAGGAAGAAACAGGAAGAAACTATTGTTGAGTGGTGAATCTTACTCAGAAAATCAACTGGCTTCTTTCTTGCAAAATAAGTATTGTGTAACATGATGCAAATCTCTCTTGGGCTTTAATGTTAGATCTATGGCTTTAATTTACATGTGATGCTTTCAACTTCTTAAATCTACATTTTAGAATCATGGGTTTCAGCACTCCATTGTGAAAGAGAATTGCCACCAAGAATTTGTAGATTTACTGAGATACTATCAGGCTGCCAAAACAGGTCTGTCCTTGACCTGTTATTTGGCTCTAAGTTCACAATCTCAAAACTGTCTTCTTGGTGTCTTTTAGGACAGCAAACTGTTTAGTAACTTTTTCCTGATAATTTTAGGTGGTTAAGTGTTCTTTGAGGTGCCCTTGCAAGTGTTTTCTGTTGATGTTTGGACAACATCGGAAGACATTCTCTTAGAATAATAATTAATAATATGATTATTGATTATTAAATATCATATATAATAAAGTAAATGATAATAATTAATAGTTATTGATTATTCAAGGGACGCATCCTTTCATGAATGGTCACCATATGTTCCCTATATATGGAACACTCATCATTGTAATAATATATCGATCATATCTCATATGAAGAAAAACAACATGGAATCAGAGCAGGACTGGGCTTGACTCCATCACTGGAGGCCCAGGAAAATGGGAGAAGAGCTTAGCATAACCATAATTGGACACAGCATGGGCAGTGTGTTGGCTATGCTAGGTGCTTATGATATCACCGAGCTCGAACTAAATCACTCCCATGTTATGTGCACGTCCAAGTGGCAGTGCATCAGCCAAGCTCCAGGATTGTCAGCTACGAATCTTATGGTAGGCCAACAATTGACTGGAACGTTTATAGTGTTGCGCATAGGAGGATCGACCAGGTTGAACTTCGGAGGATCAGCTTGTGGATTATAATTCCCAAACCCTGCTCCCACTATGTAAAAATCATAACCATGGAGATGGATAGGATGACTTTCACCCGCAAAGATATTCGTTCCCTGAAGAATTACTTGCACCGTAGTGTTATATTTAAGAATTTTCATTCTTGTCCCTTTAACAGGTTAGTGCCCATAGCACTATGCTTATGTTTTGTGCAGTATAATCAAATTGCACGGAAGGGTTATCAGGGAAGTCCATAGAGAATACTACTTTCATGCCAAAATGCTGAGCTTGAAGAATCAAAGAAGTCGTTGGCAGAACAAATGATATGTTATTCATACTTACTGCAAATCTTGATTCGCTAGGATCTCCACAAGACTTCCCTGGACATTTGATCAACCCTAAATCGATGGTGTAGAAGAGATTCTCATTTACAATCTGAGGAACGAAGATTGGGTGGTTGTGTGAGGCCAGGCTTCTGAGACCATTAGCGAAGTTGGTCACAATCTTGGTGTCATTATAAAATGGAAGATTAGGCATGGTTGGAGTTGAAGTGGTAGAGCTCCCGTCGTATTCTAAAATGGAAGTAGTAGTCGTGTTATCAAAAGGAACTCCTTGCCCACTGGAATATGCTTGAGCAGCCATATAGTATCTACCTATAGCCTGATTGGCAGTGACGAGTATGTCTGTTGTGGGCTGAGCATGAGAACATTTGTCTCAAGAGGCTTTGTATACAAAGCATCCACAGCCACAACGGTCATTGTATGTTTAGAAATGGAGAAGAATAGGTCGGTATTGAGTGTAGCATTGATGACGTGTAGAAGATTAGTTTCCCCAGCCTTCACTGAGACACGAAAGGTATCTAAACTAGAACATTTGTATAGGTCGTTTGGTTGTCCATTTATAGTAAAGGCATCTGAAACGTTCGGGGCAGCTCCTGTAATTGTTGCTTGGTTTACAACATCGATAGGATTCCTATTCCACCATTCTCCAAGAAGAATGGGAATTTGGCGATGGGGTCTGGTAATGTATACGGATAAGTGGTGCCCAGACGTGGCAAGATGATCAAGGCTCCATAGACAAAAGCTCCTGACATGCCTCAGACGGTCGGATGAAGGAACCAAGACATTGGTTTCACGAGGAAACCTCGATATGTCTTGTGAGACATTGGTTCCATGCGGGAACCTCGATATGTCTTAGACATTGGTTCCATGAGGGAACCTCGATATGTCTTAGACATGTGTTCCACGAGGGAATCACGAGATGTCTAGTATGGACACAATTCATGAGTGAAGCCTGAGGTTGGACACTTCAGTACATTCGGGTGTCCGGTATACATTCATGTACCCAAGGAGAAAAGGACCAAACTAGACCCTTCAGGAAGAAAGGGTACATTTGTGGGGTACAGTGAGTCTTCGAAGGCATATCGGATCTACATCCCTGGTCAGAGAGAGATTGAGGTGAGTAAAGATGTTACCTTTGAGGAGGAGGCAACTTTCAGGAGATCTAAAGGATCTCACATAAAGATTGATAGTGAGAGACAGAAAGAGATGGTGCCTTCTCCCCCTCACCCTCCAACAGTTCAGAGGGAGACAATTGAGCCTATTGATCCAATTGATCCCGTTGATCCTGTAACTCCAGTTGATGTTCCCACAGATATTGCAGTAGGTCAGAAGAGACCTACATGGGCTCGTCAAACTCTACAGGGGGCAGAAGGATATGCAGCTCCTCGTGGTACCTTCCGAGTGAGCAAGAGAATTTAGAGATATTCATGCTGTGCCACAGCTATGATCCACATCATTCATTTTGAGCCTTCATGTTATAAGGAGGCAACTAGTCATCTAGTATGGAGAGATGTCATGATGGAGGAGTATCAATACATCATGAAGAATGATGTGTGCGATGTTGTTCCGAGACCTAAAGGGAAGTCTGTAGTGACTTCTAAATGGATCTACAAGATCAAACACACAGTTGACGAGAGCATCGAGAGGCACAAAACGAGATTTGTCGCTAGATGATTCTCTCAAGTGGAGGGAATAGATTATGAGGAGACAATTTCTCCTGTTGCTCGATACACTTCTATCCGGATGATTATTTCCCCTGCAACATCCATGGGTTAGAGAGTACATCAGATGGATGAAAAGACAACCTTTCTTAATGGAGAGATTGAGGAAGAAGTATACATCGAGCAGCCAGATGGTTTCGTGATACATGAGAAGAAGTCGCATGTGTGCAGGTTGAAGATGGCCTTGTATGGACTCAAGCAACCACCTCGAGCTTGGTATGCAAGGATTGATGGACACCTGATGATTTTTTGGGCTTCAGCAAAAGTGTTGTTGATCCCAGCTAGTACTACAAGATTTTGGTCCTCTACGTTGATGATTTATTCCTATTGTTGAATGCAAGTATGTGTTGGCCTCTAAGTTTGAGATGAAGGACCTTGGTATGATGCACTACTTCTTGGGACTAGAGGTGTGGCAGAGAACTGATGAGATCTTCCTGAGTCAAGGGAAGTACACAGTTGAGATATTGAAGAAGTTTGGGATGTTGAACTTGAAGCCCATGGCTACACCAATGGTGACGAATCCAAAAAAAATAAGTGTGTCTTCTTCCAATTCTAACGAAATTGATCTAACTCTGTACAAGACACCTAATTAGATAATTGATGTATCAAGTTAACACCAGACCAAATATTTGCTATGCAGTGAGTGCACTTAGCCAGTTTATGAGTCGGTCGAGATAGACACACTGGATTGATGCAAAGCATGTGTTGAGATACCTGCGAGGCACAATTGGACATGGTCTGAGATATATTTCCAGTATTGATATGATATGGCAGGAATAAATTGACTCTGATTGGGCGGGGAGCGCAGTGGACAAAAATAGCACCTTCGGGTGTTGCTTCACTTTGGGATCTTCCATGGTTTCCTGGTGTAGCAGGAAACGGACTTATGTGGCTTTGAGCATAGCAGAAGCAAAGTACATTACATTAAGTATGTCAGTCCGTGAAGTAGTGTGGCTTCGCAAGCTCCTTGCAGATTTATCCGAACAAGTGTTGGATTCCACCATTATTCATTATGGTAACCAAAGTTGTGTGAAGATCTTAGATAATCCAGTGTTTCATGACAAATTGAACCACATTGAGATCAAGTACCATTACATCCAAGACATGGTGCAGAGAAAGGAAGTATTGGTGTTGTACCTTCCTACAGATGAGTAGGTTGTTGATATTCTTACCAAACCAGGACGAAGTTCAAGTACTTCCGTGACAGACTTGGCGTGGCAGAGAATGCCTCCCTTGCTGAGAGGGAGTGTTGATGTTTGCAGCTTCCTAAGACATTCTCCAGATCGTACTCCTCTGTGACTGAGTTGAGTTGATCTGTGATGACACTTATCCGAGAAGGGATAAGTGTGTTTGGGCTTATAGCCCAACGTCCCATATGGAGAGAACATGAGGACACGTCCCATGTGGAGAGCACATGAGAACATGTCAAGGGAGTTGACCCTTGACG
Source organism: Picea engelmannii (assembly GCA_009831015.1). Classification (NCBI taxonomy): domain Eukaryota; kingdom Viridiplantae; phylum Streptophyta; class Pinopsida; order Pinales; family Pinaceae; genus Picea; species Picea engelmannii. The sequence continues at coordinate 1,278,095 of ML776585.1, read as the reverse complement.
TCACACACTATGGGAGTTGACCCTAGTGTTTCTAGAGGATGTAGCCTCTAGAAGTCCACATGGGAGTGCCATGTGTGACAAACATTCTCCAGATCGTACTCCTATGTGAATTGAGTTGAGTTGATCTATGAGGACACTTATTCGAGAAGGGATAAGTGATTTGGGCTTATAGCCCAATGTCCCATGTGGAGAGCACATGAGGACATGTCAAGAGAGTTGACCCTTGACGTCACACACTATGGGAGTTGACCCTAGTGTTTCTAGAGGGTGTAGCCTCTAGAAGTCCACATGGGAGTGCCATGTGTGACAAACCTTTTGCTACTATGGTGGTTGTGTACCACTAGCAGAGACTGCGTGTCTCTAGACAATAGTTGTGTACTACTATGGAAAGATACCTCCCTAGCTAAGAGGGAGTGTTGATGTTTCAGCATCGGGTGTAACTTCATCTAGATTGGGCTGCAAACCAAGGGAGAAAGGATACATTTATCATAAAGGTGCACTTGTGGTAAATGGGCCCAAACGTAGTCCTTCCTTGATCATGAAAAAAAATAATATGGACTCGAGGTGCTTGAAGTGTTTTTTCCACGTGTCAGTTAGCATTAGGCTAACATTCACTCACAGGTGTGTACTTGTGGTGAAAGATCCTGGTGTGGTCTTTGTCCTAGTCATGGTGATTTGAGAAGAAATGATAAAGACTCAAGATGTTATATGCTATTACATGCGGACCCATAGTGAGCTTGATCTCAGAGAGAGTCAATTGGCTCAAAAGGGAGAGTCGCATAAGGAGTTTCTCCTCGATTCAAGTGGGAGAGAGACTTCTCCCAAGACTGACAGACAAGTGTCATGAATCTAGAGTGAAGTTTGTATACTTCAGAGACAAGCTTGGCATGATGCAGAATGTCTCCCTCGTTGAGAGGGAGTGTTGATGTTTGGACAACATCGGAAGACATTCTCTTAGAATAATAATTAATAATATGATTATTGATTATTAAATATTAAATATCATATATAATAAAGTAAATGATAATAATTAATAGTTATTGATTATTCAAGGGACGCATCCTTTAATGGATGGTCACCATATGTTCCCTATATATGGAACACTCATCATTGTAATAATATATCGATCATATCTCATATGAAAAAAAACAACATTTTCATACCCCAATGTTAGCACATGCAATATACTCAAAACATATAACACTCCTCATGATCTTTACAACTACAACAAGTTGATCTAAATTCTAAGCATGCATGAAATGAACACAAGTATTTTTGGTAAACATGACCCTGGATAAAAAAAACCCCTTGGGAAAACCAGTTTGGAATGAAAGTGTATATAAGTGGTATCTAAAGCATGAGATAAAACAACAAATACAATATGATGGAAAATGTATACAAAGCAAGTTCCTCTCGAGCCTTGCCAAAGGATCCAATGAGATATGCGCCCAAGCTTAGTGCGCCCTCTCCCTTTGTTTCTCTATCCACTGAAGTGAAGCGCCCTTGAACCTGGATGCTCTGAAGAAGAAACCATGCACCACAATGTGCTCTTGTGTGTTGCCTCTCCACTAAAACAATCAGATCTGACTTCCTCCAAGTAAAATTGCTCCCTGCTAGCTGTGTGCCCCCTCCTATGGTGTGCCCTCCTTCAAGCAAGTGTGATCACCACAAATAAACTGGGCCCTAAGCCTTCATGAGCCCTCCATGAAAGGAGGCGCCCAAGCTCTCTTCTCCCAATGCTTCCATTCCCATCTCCTTGCCCTTCTCCAAGCTCCTTTGGTGAACATGCAAGTGAAAATGAGCCTCTCCTTGCCCAATACACCCCTCTTAAGGAAACATAACGAAACCTAAAAGATGGGTGGATGAGATCATCTCATCCCATCTCTAATCAAGGGTTCAGATCTCTCCAAAAGAATCTAAACTCAAAACCCACTTTACTCAAGTTTCCATAGTTTCTCTTTATGTCCCTCAATTCACCCACAAAGTGAATTAATAGTCATTTTAGGCAAAAATGACCAAATTTCACTTTTGACTTAAATTTCCCAAGTCAAAGCGAAATTAGACATAAAGTAGATGGTACATAGTACAGAGTATTTCCCACTTGTGCTTAGAGGCTCACAAACACAAGGGGACCACTTTCCAAGGTACCCAAATCTCAACAGAATTTAATTCCATTACTATAATTAAGATTGTGAACGAAGAATATTATATCTGCACCTTGTGTCCAAGTAAGGATAACAAGTAGAACGTTACAAAGTGGTATCAAAGCTTCAAGTTAATCTATGTGCCCTGAGGATGCACTCAAGTTTCATGAAACAAGCAGTTAAAGCAAATCTATGTTGAAGAAAATTTGCATACAAAAATAAAGTTGTTCAGATTCATCGGAAGGATTTTGTTATTGTGGGAAGGAAGCGGTGTTGTCAGAAGGATTTCGTTATTTGTCAAATAAAATTTTGTTGTTACTGTCGCAGAAGACTCTTGCTATAAGTGCCTTGTTGACATTTTCCTACTAGAAGAATCATTCATTAAAGTGTTCACTACATTTTATAAAGGTGGTCATTCATTTGATCCCCACAAAGAAATGTTTGGTGACTAGGCAAAATTTAACTAAATATCAAGCCGATTGGCATATCCACAATTGATGAATCAATTATGTCGAGAAACATTGAGTTACCAATCAAGAATTTAACAGTTGGAAATATCCAATAAATACCAAACAATCAATAAATTGGTTGTCAAGGTTTCAGATTCTAAAGGTTAACCGAAGTTCACCAGACAGCTAAGTGTCAAAATGTCAAGATTTCGTGCATTGCCATTTCAGTTGCACGGTTCAAAATCAACTTAAAGATTGGAAGATTGTAAATTGTAGCATTCGCCATTTCAGTTGCTGGGGGTGAACCCAAGTTTAAGAATCGCTAAAACACTAATTCAAAAATTGGCCAAGTGTGGCACAATCGAGGTTTTCATCATCAGGGTTCTTCATTTCAAAAGTAAATCCCAGACACCATTTGGGAAAACACCGATTCAAGAATTGGCTAAGTTTGAGCAATAGAGGTTTTGGTCATAATGGTTTCGCAAATTGAAGATGAATTCAAGTTTACCAACAGATAAAATAGCAATGGAGGAAATTGACTAAGCACTGTAATCAGCATTTGGGGCATCAGTAAATCAACAAGCAAGGAGGAGGTCCAATTTACCAATGAAGAAATCATCAATAATCTTCCAAGAAAGAATTTCAAACAAAAGGGAGAGAAAAATTTGGGAAGTTCAACATAAATATGTAGATTTTTGAGGAACTAGAAGGCTGCCCAACAGGTCTGTTTTTTACCTCTTGTTGGGCTCTAAGTTTGAGTAATCAAAGCTGTCCTTGCTGCTGTTTTAGGACAAAAAGCAGGTCTGAAATTTCTGCCCAAAATCCTTCCCTCTAATTGATGATTAGGTGTTCTTTTAAGGTGCCCTCCCCCTTGCAAGTGTTTTCATAACTGATGTTAGCAATGCAAATACCTTAAAACAAATAACACTCCTTTAGGATCTTTGCAAGCTCCTAATCCTGATATAAAACTAAGCATGCATGACAAAAGAACACATCATGTTTTTGGTCAACATGACCCTGGAAAAACCGCCATGGGTAAAACCAGTAAGATATATATATATATATATATATATATGGTGATGTCAAGCAAAATCTATAATGAGAAAAAGAAACAAAGGAACCTGTTACAATAGGCTAGCTCCTCACAAGCTAAGCTAAGAATTCCCTTGAAGTTGTCGCCCCTTTTGAGCTTTTGCGCCCTCTCTCTCATATGTGCCTGCTAGATGATGTGTTGCACCCTCTTGAAGTTCCTTGCTTGCTTGAAGATATGAGCAACCCCTTTGTGCTTGGGTTGCGCCCCCACTCCAACAAGACACCCTCCAACTCAAGGCTCCCACACTCTAGTGTGCCCCTACCAAGCTTGATGTGCACCCTCCTAGTGTGCACCCTCTCTTAGCCTTGCACCCTCCATGAATGCTTGCGCTCCAAGGTGTAACTCTTCTAGATCTTGCGCCCTTGTCACTCACAAGTGTGCCTCCTCCAAGCTAGAGCTTCCTCCAAGTCTTGTGCGGCCTCCTCTCTTCAAGAATATGCCCAAGCCTCCAAACCCTCACTCTCTCTTCTCTTCACTCCTTTTTCTCCTCACCCAAATTTCTCAACTGAGCAAGTGAACAATAAGCCTCATCCTTACCCTTTTCCTCCTTTAGCCTCTCTTTGGCCAAACCTAAAAGACCAATGGCCTAGATTCAATCTAGCCAAGTCTAATCAATGGGTGAGATTTAATCTTAAAAATCTCACTTAGAAAACCCACTTTCTCAAGTTTTCGTAGTTTTCTTTATGTCTATTAATTCACCCATAAATGAATTAATTGTCACTTTATGACTTAAGTGACATATTTCAATTTTGACTTAAATCTCCTAAGTCAAAGTGAAATTAGAACATAAAGTAAAGTATTAAGGGTAATAGTCTCCCTTTTGTGTTTGGAGACTCACAAACACAAGGGGACCACTTTCCAAGGTACCCAAAACTCAACAGAATAGATAAAATAAACATTTATATTCTTTTTGCTCTGAAGATACCTCTTGCATACAAACTCTGACCCTAGATTTTAGAGGATGTAGTGTAGAAGCATTCACCACTTGTAATTATTTAGCTCTTCAATCATGCTTGCAACTTACTATTCAAGCCGTTGAGACTAGTTGGTAACTTGGTATATCAAAGCTTCTTCTCTTCCACAACAAACAGATCCGGATTATCAAAAAGCCCCCTCCCTTGGAGTTCTCAAGCAATACACATTACATTAGTGAGAGAGACATAAATAGAGATGTTAGAACAAAGATCTACAAAGTGAACCTAAAATCCCCTTTAATCGAACCAAAGCATCCCTTAACTCTAAAGATTCACCGTTACTTCCACCCATACGTGCATCTTCAAGACAACCTCAACCACACTCTAGAATATATCAAATTGTAGCTACCTTATGACTTTACACTTTGCAACTCCTCTAGCTCAACATCGAGATCCCTTCCATAACCATATATGAAGACAAAACTTCACCTTCTAAGGGAGCATCTCACTTGTAAACTTTGTACACAAATACATCACCTTCTGAGGGATGCCTTGTCTATTATGGGATCCGTGGACAATACCATTGCTTGTTTAGATAATCACATGGCTCCTTGAGAGCTTTGGTGTAGTATGAGGATCAAACAAGCCATGCCTTGTTCCTTTGCAAGAGGCTTCATTTACAGTAAAATACTTTTAGAGACAACTTTTCCCAAATTTCCATATCAAGACTCATCACCTCCTACTTCCAACCTCTGGATGGTTCTTATTGCAAGAGGCATCTTGGCCAAGTCTCCACTACAAGGTCAATCAGACAAGATGGAGGCTTTAGAGTCCCCAACCAATGGCTAGTACAATTCATCAACAACTTTTTCTCAACCTTGGACACTAGAAAAGTTGTTGGGTAATAGCATTTTCCGTTCAATATTTCTACCATGGCACCCTTATTGGGGCACATATTTACTCCTATAGGCTTTCTTCTACCTCATCATTTCTCTTGTTGGGGCACATATTTCCTCACTCCTACATCCCCCCCTGGATCATACAACTGGATCCCCCTATGGTACTCTAGGACTCCGACAGTGAGCCAACACGACCCCCGTCGCCCCTCTCACCATCAGTCATTATATCCAGGAGACATTGACCTCACTAGCTTCAGATCTTTTCTCTCTCGACCAGTTTCGAATTGTCCAAATCCTACCATGGATACTACCACTTTGTATCACCGCACATATGTTACTATTATATACACTTTTTCCTTGGCAGTTATTAGATCAAGGGTTTTCTTTCTTTCTTTTTGTTGTTCTCAACATTATCTAGGAGATGCTTTTGCACTCCCACATTGTACCTGTTGACCACCTATCCAACTAGGGGGTCAACTCCATGTGCCATGAAGAGATGCATCATCAAATGCTCATTTGTCGAAGATTATTTGGTTCTACAAGGCATTTTTGGCCCCAGGACTTCTTTTTGTAAAAGGAATTTCCGCACCCCTGCGTGGGTTAATAATGTAATAGGTCTGCATTGGTTATAGTTAGGTCAATTACCTTGGGATGGATTCATTGGGAGAGTTCCTTTCACCGAGGGTTTTTTATCCTCAGGTTATCAATTGGGTTTTTCAGCCTTATTGATTTCCCTTGAGTTTTTCCCTCACACTTGCAATAATTCCTCCAAAGTGGTGAAGGGTGTTCTAATGGGCTTATCCTCTGGTAACTATTGTTTAGGGATGATGTAAATGACCATGTAAGACTTCTTAGAAAGTCTCGTGGAATTCCATTGAGTCTAGATTAGTTTTTTTTAATTAATTAATTTTTAATTAAATTTCCCTAAGTTTGGAGGTTTAATTAATTAATTATTTTTTAGCAAAAATTGTAAAAACTAGGTCCTTGGACTTTTGATAGGGGTATTTGTGCTCAAAAGAACTGGAACGAGACCCCCTACACCCTTGGACCAAGTTTCAGCTCAGTCGGACAGCTTTTGTTATGTGTTTGTCCACCAGGAGTCTCAGTCAGTCAAAAACAACAATTTTAATTGCTAGGTCATGACATAGCAAAAATGTAATTTTTGTAATAATGAGTTAAAAGGGTGATGTAAAGATGGAAAAAGACAAGAGAGATGTTTCCTAACCTAAACCTACCCAACCCATCCTTTTCCAACCTTTTAATAACCCTTCACCCACTTACCCACTTACCCACTTCAACCCTCACACCCCCTAAAGAAGTTACCGCCCCCTTGTTGGTGAAACGTTCTAACTTAAGTTTGCAAGGGGTGGTAGACCCCTCTCCCATGTGGTACGCCTTCCCTTACCCTCCATGTCACCTTCTAACCTAGCCCCACTCCCCTTCTCTCAATTATTCCACTCCATTCCTAGCCAAAACCCTAGATAGTGCGCCCCCCCCTCTTGGGATCTCATCTTGTGCTTGGTGGTGGACACTTGGCATTGATCCAAGAGAGGTAGGTTTGCCTCTCCAAGTATAAATAAATCCCTTTCTTCACTCCCTCCTCACCATATCTTGAGCTATTGTTATGCTACTTGATTTTCACCACTCTCTCTCTCTTTCTTGTCCATCTTTCATCCATTCTTTGGCTCTTTGGGATTTTGGAGCAGGTATTTCTCCAAGATCTATTGTTGAGTAATAAAGAGAAACTTTGGAAGATATTGGAAGACCAACGAGTATTCTTGTTTCTTGCTTACACATGAGGTAATATTGTGAATTTGGCATCATGGTTGCATAGAGTAGATTCTTGGGTAAAGTGTTTTACTTGGGTAGATCTAACAACTAGTATTATTGTTGATCTATATATGTGGGTTTGCTAATAGGGTGCAAGTATTTTATTTTGTTAGCATATTCAGCCATATTATCTTTTTGTATACATCATATCTTGTCAAGTTTTGCAAGTTTGCTTCAAGGGTTTTGTTGGGATTGCCTCGAGGAAGGGTCCTCCCTCAAAGCATACTCAAACTCCTTATTTCTCATTCTTTACTCATTATTTTCTTGTTGTTCATTCCATATAATATTTCAGCTAGCTTAACATCATAGATTGGTCACTTTAATCTATTTTTATCATAAATTTTTATGAGAAAAATTTCTGCCCTAAAAACAGAAATTTTTCTTCATTTTATTGGTTGTGTGTAATTTTCCCAGCAAGCATAGCTTGCTGGTTTTTGCAGGTTCTTATTAGGTTGAGGGGGTTATGCTACCCAAAATCATCCACACAACACTCCAAAACCCTTCTCTTCAAGTGGGTAACAAATCTCAACCTTCCTCTTCAATTTTCTATCTCTTTGTGCATAATTTCTTCACTTTTTAGTTAGTTTTGTTAGCTCATAGCTTGGGAGGAGAATTGGTACAGCATACCTCCCATGTGTGAGCTTAGGGTTTGATCTAACTTTAAGTTTTTCATTTCAAATCGTCTTCTAAGCCTAGGACGTGGGGTTAGTGAGCAACTTGTTGATAGTTGTTGTTCCTTGCTTTCCTCTCAACCCCTTTGGCACAATAAAGGTAGGCTTGCCTCCACCTTGTGCCATTGAGTGGTTGTTTGTTGTCTTTCTCTCTCTTTCCAAGTTATTTCTAATTTTAATATTTGCCTACACCTTGGGAGAGAAACCCCCGAAATCGTAAGGCTACAGTAAAGATATGCTAATGATCTCTTCATGCTTTAATGGTTAAAATCATCTAGATCTAGATCTCTTTCACACATTAATCTTTACTCAAAGCCCTTGGGGCATAATCTACTTGCATGTTTTAAGCCATCTTAAGATCTATCTTGTTTTACATGCTCTAATCCAACACACTAAAAGTTTAACGCATTGATGGTACAATAAGTGGTTTTCCTTTTCATGTTATTTCATCTTTAAGGCCATTTGCCATCACTTAAGTTAATGTGTTGTTGGATATCTTGATAGTGTAGGCACACATCTAAGTTTTCAAACTTTCTCTTTCACACTTAATGCTTTCTCTCTTAATGCTTTAAATCATAAGATAAATGGTAATAAGCTTGAGTTTCATTCTTTCTTTGGCAAGTTGTTCTTGCCTTTGTTCATTAGCACTCTTTCACAACAAGCTTTTCATGTTAATGGTTTAATAAATGGTGATGAATTAAATCGTTATTCAGCTTGCTTTTACATGCTTTACGTGTGTTAATGTGCTTCATTTTCATGCTTTATAACACATCTTTATAAGCTGCAAAAAGTTTCGGTTTTGGCATAAAATCACCAATTTAAGGCAACTAAAAGTCATTAAAACACCCTCTAATACACCTAAAAGTCTAACCAATTGATATATCAACTTAACAGACTTAATAGGGTACCTTAAACCACCATCTAAAACGGGGACTGAGGAAGGCAACGAAAGGTGCTAGGCCGGGGACAGTCTCACGGCACACGACGTCCTTTCCGGGAGTACTTGATTCTCAGGGTTGACCTGTGAAGCTAGGGTAGGCCTTGTTGCCTCACTTCTTGAGCATCCAGCAGCCATTTGGCAATCGGGGGAGGAGGTTTTTGGTTAAACATCTAGCTAGGGTAATTAAAATATTTTCAAATCTTAAAACTCTTAACTCACTAAGCAACAAATAAACCTTGGTTTAATTTGATTTATCTTGTGGTTTAATACTTGCAAACTCAATCTTTCAATCTCATAATACAAGTTACGCTCTGTGGGTAAAATAACTAAAGGTGTTAAGTATTGTGGAACACTTATGTTTTAAGCTCCTAAATCTTCTAAGTGTCCTTGAGAATTTATTGCGTTGATGTTGCCAATGAGGGGCAGTCCAATAGAGTAAGTGCTATTGGGGCATGCTTGGCTTTGTTGTGTTGATAATATCCATGCCTTGATCTTCTTTAATATCCTGCACATTTAAGCAAACGTAGTTAGCTTGTTGTATTGTACTATTGTGTATCTAGCATTTTTTATTGTAAGAACTTGTATCTAGCAATTTTGAAGAGTAAATATTCTTTTGTAATCTTTGTAATCATATTGTAACGAAACATCATTTAACTTTAGTTGACCCCTTGCCCAACCTTAGGCACTAGTCTTAGTTGACCTAGGGAAAAGCTTGCTTGACATAGAAAATCTTGCACCTTGCATTGTTGTTTTTGCATCATAGGTTAGGTTCCCCCAAACCTTAACTAATTAGAATCAACTCCTAGAACTTAAACTCTAAATCTCATCTAGAAACTAGGGTCTACCCCCCTTGGCTTTCCTAGGAATAAGCCTAGACGGAAGAGGTTCAAGCCAAAGTGACAGCGTGGGCTTTGAACCTAGGCATTGTGCCTCCAAGGACACACTAAGTGAGCAGGACTTGGCTCACGTTTGCAAGCGTGTATAAGGACGGCAACAGTACCCACACTTGTTGTTTTAGTCCCATTGACCTACTTTTGTGGTCATTCTTTGGACATTAATAAAATTATCTTATCTTATCTTAGAAACCCTTCATTTCTTCTTATGCTCACTTCCTGCTTCATTTCTTGGAGATGCTTTCAGCTCTCCCTGTGTTCACTCTTGTTTTCATATTTTTATGTTCTTTTTCGAGGAGATGCTTTTAGCACTCCCAATATTCACTTTTATCATTGTGCTTTTTATGGTCGCATTGGCCAATTATGGCTACTCATGGACATTAATACATAGCTTTAAATCTAATTTATATATGTTTGCTTTCTCTAAAATCGTCTAAGCATTGGACTGTCTTTTACCCCGATATTTGAAGACAAAGTAAAGATTTGATAGTTGCTTTTAACTTTTTGACTAAAGCAAGTGGAATAACAATTTTCATCATTTAAATTTCATATGTTCCAATCTAAAAATCCAAGTTTGTCATTGAAGGAAAAAAATAATTATTAGTGAATTATAAATCTAGTGATTTATTGTTGTGAATTGTAATTTTAAAAGAAGTTTAGAATGTGTTTTCCTCATGTTATAATTTGGCATATTATGTTCTATGTCTGATTTATAATTTATAACACTGTATTGATTGCTTTATTCACTGCACTTCTAATTTAAAATTTGCATACATCCAATTTCTACTTGGTAAAAGTTACAATATAATCCCTGTTAAAGGACAGAATTTAGCCAACACAATTGATTTCTAGCAAGCTTGGAGCCCCCAAGGTGATAAAATTCGACTTTGATAGCACCTCTAAAGGCAACCCATGACCAGCTAGGGTTGAAGGTGTCTTCAGGGACCACCAAGGAAATATCATTGCAATCTTTCACAAATTCCTCGGAAATACAACTAACGATCAAGCCAAGATGGAGGCCTTGATGATGGGTATCATAGAATCCATTAAACAAGGTTTCAAAAAAAACAATTTTGAAGAGGAGTCCAAAATAACTATTGATCATCTGAATGGGTAAAAACAAAATCTGTCTTGGGAAATGCCCACTCAAGTATCCTGGATTCAGCAAGTCGCAAAGAGTTTCAAATCATGCAAGCTTGAGCATGTGAGGAGGAAAACCAACTGCGTAGGAAATTGGCTTGCCAATAAAGCAATTTCCAGCAAAAGTGGATCAGTCTTTGTTGCTAAAAGACTATCCTGCAGGGGCGAGAAAGCAAGTGTGAGGAGGCCTTAGCTCATTTTCAAATGCCTTATATATTATGAGATTTGTGGACGCTAACATTGCTTGTTTAGAGAATCACATGGCTCCTTGAGGACTTTGGCTTAGTAGGAGGATCAAAGATGTCATGCATTGTCTTTTTGCAAAAAGCTTCATTTATGGAAAAATACTTTCAGAGACAATCTTTCCCAAATTTCCATCTCTAGACTTGTCACCTCCTACTTTCAAGCTCTAGATGGTTCCTGTTGCAAGAGGCCTCTTCATCAGGTATCCATTACAATGTTGGTCTGATAGAATGGCAGCTCCAGAGTCCCCAACAAGTGATTAGTATGAATCTCAACACCAATCTTTCTGAATCTTGGATGCTAGGAAAGTTGGGTGACAGCGCTTTTGGTTCAAGACTTCTACAATGGAAACCATTTTGGGGCACATATTTACTCCTCTGGGCTTGCTTCTGCCTCATTGTTTCACTTATAAATTAGAAACCCTTCCTTTCTTTTTATGCTCTCTTCCTGCTTCTTTTCTTGGAGATGCTTTCAGCTCTCCCATTGTTTACACTTGTTTTTATATTTTTGCATTTATTTTGAGGAGATGCTTTTAGTACTCCCAATGTTCACTAATGTCATTGTACTTTTTGCAGTCTCATTAGCCAATTTTGGCCACTGATGGACATGGAGACATTAATTTAAATTTAAATTTATATATGTTTGTTTTCTCTAAAACTTTCAGAGTATTGGACTGTCTCTTACTCTGTTATTTGAAGACGAAGTACAGATTTGACTCTTGCATTTTACTTTTTGACTTGAGCATCTGGGATGACAATTTTCATCATTCAGATTTGACAATTTTCTAATCTAAAAATCTAGGTTTGTTGTTGAGGACAAAAACTAAATAATAGTGAATTATAAACCTAGTGCTTTATAGTTGTGAATAGTAATTGTAAAAGAAGTTGTTTTCCTTGTGTTATAATTTGCCATATTATGTCTCATGTTTTAATCCTGTATTGATTGCTTTAATCACTACACTTCTTATTTTTATTTTCCACACATTGAAGTTTTGCTAAGTAAAACTTAGAATATATTCCCTGCTAAAGGACAGAACTTAGGCAACACAACCAATTGCTAGCAAGCTTCAAGCCCCCAGGGTGATAAAATTCAACTTTGATGGGACCTCTAAAGCCAACCCAGGACGTTGGAGGTGGCTTTAGGAACCGCCAAGGAAATATCAATGCAATCTTTCACAAATTCTTAGGAGATACATCCAACAATCAAGCCGATATGGAATCCCTGATGTTGTGAATCATAGAATCCACTAAACAAGGTTTCAAAAACAATCATTTTTTGAAGGGGAATCCACATTAGCTATTGATCATGTGAATGGGAATATCAAAACCTGTCTTGGGATGCCTAGTCAAGTATCCTGGATTCAGCAGGCCATGAGGAGTTTAGAATCATGCAGGTTTGAACATGTGAAGAGAACAGCTAACTAGGGTGGCAAATTGGCTTGCCAGTAGAGTAATTTCCAGCAAAAGTAGAGTAGTCTTTGTTGCTAAAAGGCCATCTCCCTTGGGTAAGGAGGCCTTCGCTTAATTAGGACTCCGGCCCACCCTAGCCCTCTCTGGATTCCCCATCAAATTTTGATTAAACATACCATTGGTGAAGCCTTTTATCCCAAGTCTCCTCTCCTTGCTTATTAAACATATCTACTGAACGCTGGCAGTCAGACAGTTGACGTTGGCCATTCATGGAAAATGACAAGGGCTTCAAGAGGAAGGTACCCATACCTGGTTGGGTCGTAGATGATGTGAACAACAGACATCCACCAATCATTGTTAAAGAGGAGCCCATTATGGAAGACAGCCACCAACTAGCAGCCGATGAAGCAGGACCCTTACCCAAAGACCAGATGAATACACTTGAGGCAAATCTTTTGTTTCTACATCTGTTGCAATGGTTTACTTAATTTTTGTACTGGAGACTTGTATGGCCAAAAGGTCATAAAAATAGATAACTTTCTATGTTCAACTGTGATAGTACTTAGGACTGAGCACCATTCTATGCTCCATGGGGTTATCATGGTAATTTTTGTATATTTTGTAAATTTTGCTCTTCAAAGTGAAGGCAAATTGATAGTTGCCAACTTAACTGTATGGATCTATCTTTGGAGAGAATTTTATACATACATACATACATATATATATATATATAGGAACTTAGAATATATCTTGTTTTGACACATTATTGAGCTGACTGGCAAAAACAGGTGACCAAGACTATGGTTACCTTCCTGATTTCCAACTCAGGTAAGCATTGCAAAAGGCATCCAGCAGTAAATGCAAACTTAATCTGAGCATTACTCTAGTAAATGATGCATGAGAGTAGTGCATTGGCACTTCTTTCCACAAAATTCTCATACCCACCCACAAAAAAACAAAATGAAGCTCAATTCACAAAAGTGAAATTTTCAGACAATGATGAGCTTTGCTAACCTTTACAGCATCAATATTCTTCTGCTTAATGTCAGCAGCAGAGTGGAGAGATGTGAACTTCGCCACAGACGTTACAAAAGCATCTCGTTGTGTTTGCATACCCATGACAGCAGTCACATGGATCGCATAACGGAAGCCCTCAAGACAATGGAACGTGACCACTTCATCATCAGTTTGGCCAAGAGTAACACTGAATGCTGCCAGCATTGGAGCCCAGCAAGCCTCCAACATGAATCTCAAAATTTCCACATCTGTTGCAGCATAATAGGTTGACCTGCAGATTTCAAGTTGATTGGCTTAGTGACTTGAAAAGCACTGCATCTAGAAGAACTTACCACAATATAAATATCTTTGTACAACTTACTCAGATTTGCCAGTCTTTGCTTTAAATTGCTCTTGCATATGTCGAATGAGATCATCACTCTTCTCCAAAGGTTTTTCTTCCCCTCTCTTGCGAATTACTAGATTAAGTATACTATCTAAACCTAAAATCATGTTTCCATTAGTGGGCTGTTTACTCGGTAGAGTCAAAGTATCATCTTTCATCTTGATCTCATTTTTTGCTATACGATCATATAGGGATCCAAGGTAAACTTCTGGTAAATCCTTCCCATTGTCTATTCCTCGATTGTTTCGCAGAAAATCAGCTTTTGACATCTGAAATGCCAAGTATTGTAAAAAGAAGAGGGAATCAACTAAAGCTCTACACCAAATGGGATTGCAAATTAATTTTTATTGAGCCAGAATGCAAAAAATTGATAAAGGTAGAATGGCAAACCTTGTTTTTGACCATCTGATTGTGTGCATCTGTGTTGAGCAATATCACAGAATAAGCAAGCACATAAGCAGTGTCTGCACTTGTAAATGCTTTTGGGTTGCATTTAGAATAGCATTCAGCAAATTTTTCCATGATCCGGTCAATTTTTTGTGCCTCTCCAGGTAATCTGAAACCTTGTAAAAACAACCTAATTGCTTCATCAAATTCCATTCCTTCAAAACTGAAAGAATCAACATATGCATGCATGACCCTAAGAGAAAAATCTTCTCTTTCTCCTAAATAATCTCCAATCATGGTTAGATCCAAGCCAGAAGTCTTTTTCAAAAACGTTGCTATATCCTCAGGAGAGTCCCCAACCTTTTTTGCATTGATAAGAAATTTGATACCCTTAGAAGGCTTTCTGTTGAAAAGTGAAATCCCTTCCTGTTCAGTCATCAAGTAGTATTCACGTCATTTGTAACAATTTTACAAATATTTGGGACAAATTTAAGACAACTAAATTACAAAGACTTGGGATGAAAAGATTCAGAGTTTTAATAAATTGAAGCTATTCACCTGAAGTTCTAGTTTGTAGGCACGTCGCTGCTCAAATGTGGCAGCTTCTGATATATCTCTACTAATTTCAGCTTGAAATGGCATTCCATTCATGGCATCTTCCCGAACTCCATTTGTCGAAAGTATTGTATTACCAGGGTCTACATTCACATCATCTGTTTGAGAATTTCTCGGCAATGAAGAATCTGAAATGCGCAACTGCTTGTTCATCCAAACTCCCATAGATCTACATATCCCTACCAAACATTTGATAGCTTCTAGTTTAAATGTAGAATCCTGTGTTGGAGACAATGTAGTGATAGCCCCTGGATGGACACCTTGAGCAGTTTTTAAAAGTCCATTAACCATCCTGCAAATTATGAAAGGTACTGTGATTTGTAAGAAGCAGCTTGAGGCATTCTAAATTCTATCATTTCCTCACAGGATCCCACAAAAAAATCAAATGCTCTAAATAAATATAAGAAGATGCATAAATGTATGATTGTATTTCTTTTTGTACATTAAGGAAATATAAGATGCAATTGTTTCCAAACAAACAACCCATCTAAAAAAATCTTAACACTATCAATATCATTATGAAATTTGCATCCTTGCACATTGATGAAAAATAATCTTTATTGAAATTACAAGAAAAGAAATAAAACCACCCTGGACATGTAAGAGTGATAGGCATACCTCTCAAAAATATTTGGTGATTCAACATCACAGTCATAATTGACAAAAATATCAGCCAGAATTTGGGAATCTGTAGATAGTTTATCCAAAAAATGAAGAACTATCATCTTCTGCTGAATGTTTGGTTGAGCAATATTTTCCAGAACACGGAGAATAAACATTGGGAAAAAAACTCCAATCTCAGCCTTTAGTCCAGCTCTAAATCTCGATACCAAACTCATAAAAATGGAGCAGGAAAGTTGGAAAATATTTATCATTGAAAATGTACTGTTCTTCAGAAGAGACAGGCAAAGGTACTGTTTGATTCCCCCGAGAAACCTGTTAGATTACAAGCATGAGGGCAATAACAATCAAAATATCTATAAAGATGTAAATATCTAATCTGTTCCACTAGTTCAAGTCATTTTTTATAGTTGCTACAACTGAAGTAGTGTAAAAATACAATAACCCTGCACAAGTTTGATCTAAAATTGTAACAGAATTAAAAATAAATACAGGCTTTCGATATGCATATACATACAAAACTAATTTTGTGCACATCAATACAACAGCATACCAATCCAGCAAACCAGGCTGTTTAATTTAAAGCCTATTCATGGAGCAAATTTTAAGTCTTGTGAGACAAAGTATTTCTGTACAAAGTTGTGAACCAACCCCATTTCACATGCCACCTTTTAGATTATCTGGTTGCACCAAGCTGTTCTCCTTTCAGCCTCAGTGAGTTGAGCAGCAGCAGAGATTGAAGAGCTGGAGAGAGTACACACATGTGAAGGAGATCTTCATGGGGAGGAGAGTTTTTTTACAGGCCTTCTTTGTTATTTGGCTTTGTAGGAGTTATGGGGCATTCATGAGGTAGGGCGCATGCTTGAGGGCATCTTCTATTCCAGGAGGGCCCAGATCCCCATGCTTGACGTGCATTTAATTCTGGGAGTTACACTCTAGGGATAGGGCTCACTTATCTAGATGGCACATTAATGTTGGAGGTTATGCATGAAGAGTGTGTTGATATTATGGTAGCTGCGGGAGGTATTTACCTCCACGTGTAAACCTGACGAGGATAGAATACTCCGGAAAGCAAGAAGAAACCCTAATGAGTTGGCTAATAAACCCTAGAAGACTTGTCGGCTCAAAAAGATAATTTATATTAGGTTATTAGCCTCCAAGAGAAGAAGTCATCCAGAAATAATAATAATCTATTTTTAAGGTCACGGCCAAGCCAACACACCAAATTGGTGTATGAGACCCCCTTGTTTGTGGGACAAGGGACCCCCCTCTGCCCAGCGATTTGACTGGTAAAGTCTACGAAGGTATACATACCCTACCCCCCTCTGGATTTGAACCTGTGACCTCTTAAAAGGAAACACATGTTCTTAACCATTAGGCCCACTTAGGCTATATTGGACAGATAGATACCCAGAATGAGAAGTCGGCCCAGGCAGTTAGCCAGAATTAGTATAAATACAGGAGGCCAGTTCTCAATCTAGCAAGCAGTCTCAGAATTGTAGAGCAGCACTTGTGCGCACTGCAGTTGCCCAGTTTCTGCGCAGGTTTGGAGGAGAGTTGTCATTGCAGCTACTACAGCTAGCAGTTACGCTTGGACTATCTCTTGGCTAGGGTTTGGACTTTCTGATCAGCTCATGTTGATGCGCTATCCTTGGGGAAAGGTGCGCTACCCTTTGTTTGGCTATCTAGCCTAGGGTTTGCTTCCGGAGTGATTCTCTATCAAGGTTAAGGTGCTCGGAGGGTGGCTTCGGCCTATGGTTGGGTGACAAGGGTATTGTCAATG
>ML776585.1:1227366-1252084 GCA_009831015.1 Picea engelmannii | reverse complement strand
CTTTGCTTATTGAATGAAATCAGATAATTAAGAAGTACTAACCCTTTGAATTTATAACCTGCAAATATACATATAGTATTGTTATTGTCTTGTTCCGGGCAGGTGTTCTCAACAGGGAATTCACTTCTTTATTGGCTGATTAGACGGATTATCTGGTACTGGTGGTAACCTGCAAGTAGGGATAACCTTAACTTTTGACTTTTTTACTCTTTGCCTCTTCAAACCCCAGGTTACCGGGGACGTCTCCCCTGGGCTAACCTCCCTAAACAGAAAGAGCCCTCCATCGAGGTGACATTGGGTGGGGAGGTTCCTGTTACGCCAGTTTGACCCTTATCCTTTAGCCTTATAACCTGAAATACAAACTGCGCGATAACAGGTACCTTGTGTTATCACATGCCAATTTGCACTACGTCAAATTCGCTTGGCCTCTTGGCACTTTTGCGACAGTTCAAATTCCTTCCCTCGTCAATCTTTTGCCAGCTTTGCTAGTTTTTAATCCTTGTGTCATTTCGCACAATTTTCTCAATGCCATGAATCTCCAAGTCATTGTTGCCAAGCTCCTGCATTGCTTGCATCAAAATTTGTCGAGGTCTCCCATGTGTCTCGTCCCACAATTCCTTGGTCTTTGATTCCTAGTCTTTTAATGGTACTTAGATTGCTAGGTTTGCCTTTGTTATACACCAAAGCTTTTTTTTATATAAATATATATATATATATATATATATATATATATAGATTTATTATTTTAAAATTTATTTATATAATTTTAAAGTAATATTTTTTATATTATAAATTCGGTGATGAATTAAAAGTGAAATTCCACATTTTTAAAGCCTCAAGTTACAAGTGAGCTTTTTCATTACCATTTAAAAGTATGTCAGGCTTAGGAAATGATCGAGCCCTAGCCTCCGAGCATAGGACCGAGGGCACAATCATCCGAGGGTCACACCACCACACCAAGTCGCAACAACAGCTGCCGAAATCAAGCACCAAACCATGAGGGAGGAGCCCATAAGGGGCGCTAATATTTTGCACTACGCGTCAAGTTAGTCATGGAATGGTGTTGTATATAAACACCATATTTCGTGTTTACACCGCCAATGTGGGATATAGTCCCAATGCACATAAAAACAAAACAGAGCAGCATTGCCTCAGGTTGATTTGTTGATAAGATGCTAAAGCCCTAGTCAGAGCTCAGAAGCTATGTGCTGACAGATGTCAAAGGCCGATCTCAGGTGTCAAAGCAGAGGCGCCAAATCAAACGTTTGAATTCCTTTGCACATGTGTCAAACCATAGAGAAACAAAATGCCCAGTGTTGATCCCCTGGTTGTCAAACTGATTGCTCATTTTAATCCAGTTGCTAAATGCGCCAAGCATGAATTCAAGTGTAAAATGGAAAACGTGTCAAGGTAATGGAATGGCCAAAAGATAAGGTGTTTTCGAAGAATTTAAAATAGGGAATACATGAGGACAGCCAGAACATGGCCAAGCTCGTGGATCAGCTGAGATATCACTCGACGAAGAATGAAGACAAGATGACAAACCTCAAGTAACCATAGCTACAACTATTGTCCTTTACCACTGCTTCTACACAATTGCAACTGCTCTTTAAATACAGGATTTGGAGGCAGAGACCGAGTTGCCATTATTAAAGAAATCTCTACAGGATGCCTCTAAGGAGAAAGATGTTGCAATTATATCAAGGTAGGAAGATCTATCAGGACAGATTGAGTCAGCTAGCAGTTAGGTTTTTCTCTACGTTGGGAAGGGTACCTATTGTGTTATTAAAGTAGCCTAGGTTTCTCAAACAAGGAATGAGATTGTGGAGAATGTTGTTGCTATGATCAATGGTCTTGCATCAGTGATTCCAAGAAAGTGGAAGAACATCAGGGCTTTACATCTGAAATCCTCGGAGTCTTTGGCGCTTCCACTTTACCAATCCATTCCTGAAATGCCCCTTAGGATTGAAGGTATCAAAACAGAATCGCAAACTGATAAACCAGAGAAGAAGGAAGTGTATGATCAAGTGGTTGAGAAAGAAAGTTCTAAGAGGTTTCTGTTCCATTTTAATTCTTTTCAGATAAAAAATGTTGGAATTTTTAGCTTCACTGCGTGAAAGGCATATTAATCCATTAAACCCTGCTAGCAACTGGAGCGGATTTTAGATATCAAATGGTTGTGGCATGCTTCTTTCATTGTTGGATTCCATGTTGGTAACTATCTCTCCATGACCAAACGTTGTATCAGGATAAAGGTTTGGTATTTTTTCTCTCCAGCCAGTGGAACGTAAACGAGAATTGGCGATGTGACAAAGCTTAAGATGCTCTATATGTAGTAAACATCACTGTCCCAATAGATGGCTATCCTCCAATCAATTTCTCTCTGAGAAAATTATGTGAATATAAGCAAACAAGGAGGAGCGATAGTACCAAAAGATGGACAACATTTGGCATACTTTGTTGCATTCTGTTAAAATTAATGCAACTCCAAGAGCCATTCTCCGGGAGGATGGCAAAGACCCTAGTTGTGATCTAGGGCTCCCAATACACTCCTAAGGTTCTTGGTCTGGGACCAAGCAATTAGAGCCATGGCAAAAGACCCTAGTTGGGCCCCCAGTGTATTTCTGGGGTTCTTGGTCAGGGACTAAGCAGTTTGATGATATAAGTCCCCTAGATGTGTTCCAGGGAATCCTTGCTTAGCACTTGGATTGATCTTGGGTTGTGTACCTTGGTGGTTAAGCCCCTAGATATATTCTAGGGCCCCCAGATGTGTTATGGGGTATCCTGGTCTGGGACCAACCAGTTTCTTGGTCTAAGTAACAAGCCGAGATGATGTGTGACTTTCTTCTTTCCCGGCATGGTCCATATGACCTAGGAGCAGTCAAGAAGAAAGGCATGATCACGTCATTAGCCTTCCACGTATGCTAGGATGATAAAAGCTTATAAGTTATATTGTGAGACTCATATGGACAACTGCCATTAAAGGACTTGACTTTTGACTTTATCTTATTGTTTATTGATGAAACCCTTTGCTTGAGTTATGACCCTCCTAAATTTATGTTTATGTGTTGGTTCGAATTTCTATATTGGACCCTACTTCTTCCTAAAGAAAGTTGGTCGCCTTGATCTTGAAACCCACCTTCTCGATTTGATTTATTACCTTGTTGACTTACTTGTGGTCTATTTTGATTTACCACTTGATATTTTAATTGGTAAAATATTATTTGTTATTGTTAGGTATTAACCTAACCCTAAAGCTATGCCAAGTGGACTAATATGTTAGCCCTACCTTACCTACCTACAATCTATATAAAGGAGTGGTCTCTCCCTCCCCTTACACACACTTGATGCATGCAATCTACCTCCTCCAAGTTGACGTTGAAACTGAGGTTTGTTGCGGCTCTTCTGGACAGGTTTACAAGGTCTTTCTCAGGTCTCTCTTCTAAGTGACATCCTACCATGGGTCTATCCCTCCTAGCCAAAATTAATTGTGTTTGTTGTTTTGGATTGTTGATGTCTTTCCTACCTGCTGTGGGGTTAGCTATGTTGGTCATGACTGTTTTTGTTCTTGCCGTTGAGGTTGCTTGTGTCGCCCTTGTGGTCAGATGATACTGCCTTAATAATTTGATGCGTCGCCCCTGTGGTTTGTTGTGTCGCCCTTGTGGTTTGTTGTGCCACCTTATTTTTCTGTTAGCCACTTTGGTATTCTTGCTTTGTGGTTGATATTGGACCGCTGGTATCTATTTCAGCTTAAAGAAGGCACCTGTGTTAAAGTTGGGCTGAATGTGTTGATTATGGCTTTGTCTTTCCAGCCCTAGGTTGGACAATGATTTTTTGTTTTCAGCCCTATTGCTTAACAATGGCTTGGACTGTAGCTTTTCAACTTGCTGAGTTTGTTTTTGGTTTCCTATCATAAGAGTTCTTCTTGGCATTGTTTGTATGATCATGATGAGATCTACCCTGAGGGTTTGATCCATGATCTACTAAGCTTTTTCTGAGCATACATTGGAGGAAGGCAACAACAACTAATTAGGTACATGTGTTCCTCTTCTACAGCTATTGGTAATACTCAGATTTGAATTATGTATGTTATTTATTCACTCATGTTGTTAGGTTATGCATCAGAATATTTTAAATGTTTTGTTGATCTTAAAAATATTTATGTTTCTAGCTAGCCTACTATTTTTGCCCTTAATTTCTAACATATTCTCATAGTTTTATCAACAGCATCCTGCTATGCCAGGTTTCTTTACAAAAGTCGGGTGGAGAAATAGCATGGGATATATGTTAGGGACCTAACCCCTCACGTAGGTAGAATAATATATTTCCATGTAATAAAGGTCAATATTAATAAGGCCTAGCAATAAGGAAGAATATGTCAAATGTAAAAAGACCTAATAGAAGCTTCAGCTTCTAGAAGGATCTTCCTCTAGATTGTTCTTTTGGATAGACATATTTAGTATAAATAGGAGTAGAGGGTATGAAAAGTTGTCTTAGATATTATTGTAATAGAGCTCTGCTCTGGTTAAGGTTGCCCCCTCGAAGAGGCAAGTGAACATTGCTCTCAATAATCAAAGTGCTCTTTCTGGTATTATTTTGGTATTACTGTGGTGTTGTTCTGGATATATCATTGTTTATCTGCCATTTCTAGCTAATTATTTATGTTCTGCATATTATTTTATATCTGGAATATTACAAGTGGTATCAGAGCACCTTCCTCGACAGAAAATTGTGGGTTAAATTTTTTTCAGGGTAGAGACGTATTCCAACGTCTTTAAGCTACAGAGATTTGTCGTTACGCGCATAAATCCGTGGTCAGGGATTCATACACGCAGAAAATACAAGTGGTACTTAAGCGCACATCTGTTGGCCACCCTTGTAACCCTTGTTGGTACCCATTCGAGTGGTAGCGCATCAAACAGCACATGTATATGGATCGGCCTAAATCTCCTGAAGCCTTCCATAGATAAACCGATCGACCACTTGACTACTATAGTGCCACCAAGAACAACACTCGGGAAGATACTCTCTAGTACTTGGGTAGTCGGGTAGTACGGCTAAGGGCACGATCTATCCTCCTTAGTTGGTGCCCTGAGATATTGGGCCGAGTACTATTGTTGGACCCCGCACGTATATCAGAGAGCTATAGCACAGGGCAAACCCTTGTTTGTAGAACCCTTGAATACCCTAACCCTTGGGACGGAAACAATAACAGAACAGACAAGATATATTGCCGCGTAACTGTCTCCTGCATTCGGGTTGCGAAATTACTACACATTTCTTCTTGTTAAGCATTTGAGCATTTCGTCACTGCAGTATTCTCCAGATGGGCATTTCGTCACTGCACCATTATTTGAGACCTATCTCGTTGGATTCCTCTCTTCGCCTTTATCGCAGTCATACCTGTCATTTTTCAGCAATTTTTTCTCATGAACCTGACCCCCCTTCCAACACCTTTATTTGGGATTTACCCCATTAAACTCCACTCATTGCCCTGATCGTTGTGATACACTTCACCCATAACCCATTTTCTGTGTGGTCCCACCCGGCCCTTTTCATGTTCCCTCCTCATCATGGCCCACACACGTAACCAAGACTTGGAAGCTCGCTTCAATGCCTTGCACTCTAATTTCACAGAAACCCAACAAGAAGTGAGACAGTTCAGTGCCAATGTTGCCACTATCAATAAAAACATGCATTCCTCCAACGACGCCAAATTAGAGGACCTCAAACAAGACCTTGTTACCCAACTTGAATCCTTCACTACGATGATCTGCGCCAAGCTGCATATCCCTACAGATCTTCCCTCATCTGACCCACCTTTGCAAACCGAAGGTGAAACTTCCTCTCATTCCCAGAATTTTCAGCCCCGTCACTTTCAGCGTGACCTACGCCTTCCGCGTGTGGATGTGACCAAATATGATGGCTCGGATCCCACTGGCTGGGTAACTCAAATGGAACATTATTTATCTTTGTATGGCATTACAGATGAGTTGGCCAAACTCCGGTATGGTGTTCTCCATCTAGATCAAGAACGTTGGCAATGGTGGCAATGGAGAAAAAATGTTCGCCAAGGGTATGTGGCTTGGACACACTTTGTGGCATAGCTTTATGAACGCTTTGACACTGACACCAACCATTTAGGCCGTTTGACAAAGTTGAAACAATTTGGCACAGTGGAAGACTTTATAGTCGCTTTTGAGCGATTGGCTTTCCGTACAGAGAGCATTTATGATGTTTTTTTCCGATAATGTTTTATCAGTGGCCTCAAGGATGAGATTCATGCCCATGTCCTCATGGCTCGGCCTCAAAGTTGGGTGGACGCTACTAAAAGAGCTAAGGAAGCACAAGAGGTTGTCTCTTCTCAAAACTGAAAACCCTCTTTTATTCCTCGCACTAAACCAGTCACTCCCACTCCTCCTACTCCATCAAAAATCCAGAAATTGGTCAGGGCAGAAATGGTTGAACGCCAACTCAAAGGCCTTTGTTATAATTGTGATGACAAATATTTTCCTGGGCACAAGTGTAAGGAACAAAAGTTTTTTATGGCCATCTCAGAGGATGTTTCGGAAGACGAGGTTGAAGCTCCCCTTGTGGCCGTGTCACCTGAACCCACTGACATGACCCCTCCCTCAAACCCTTCTGAAGTAGAATCGGTCATTTCCCTAAATGCTCGCACTGGATTCTCTGCTCCCCAAACCCTCAAGCTAATTGGTTACATTAAGCATAGGAAGGTCATCATTCTTGTTGATAGTGGAAGCACCCATAATTTTATTCATCACCGCATTGCCCAAGAAACTAATTGCTATATCTGTGTCGTCAATAATTTTCAAATCATGATTGCCAATGGCAGGTCCATGAAATGTGGAGGGCGTTGTGAAAATGTGCGTCTCCAAATTGGTCAGTACCACATGAAATCTCATATGTTTGCTATTGACATGGGCAGTTGTGACATTGTGTTGGGTGCAGAATGGCTAAGGACTTTCGGTCCCATTCTCATGGATTTTAAGGAGTTAACCATGCAATTCGACCAGGAGGGCCAACAATATAAGTTCCATGGCATCACCGTCGGTTCCCCGGAAATCATCAGTTCCCATCGCATGGAAAAGCTACTCAAAAAAGGTCATTCTGGAATTAGTGCACAACTCCATGCCATTCAAGCCACCGAGACACCCTATGTGCCACAGGACCTCCAATCCATCCTCTCTAAACATCAAGTCGTTTTTTCTACTCCCCAGGGACTCCCTCCTTCTTGTGGTGTTCATGATCATTCCATTCCATTCCCCTTGTCCCCGGAAGCCTTCCTCCCAATATCCGTCCCTATCGTCATCCCTTTTCCCAAAAAAATGAAATGGAGAAAATTGTTCAAGAATTACTCAACGCAGGTGTTATCCGCCCTAGTACGAGCCCCTACTCTTCTCCTGTGGTCATGGTCCTTAAGAAAGAAGGTTTTTGGTGCATGTGTCCTGACTTTCGCACCCTCAACAAACACACCATTAAAGACAAATCTCCCATTCCTGTCATTGATGACCTCTTGGATGAATTAAGTGGCGCCCAGTTCTTTACTAAACTTGATCTTCGTTCTGGCTACCACCAGATACATATGGACAAGGCAGACATTCCTAAGACTGCATTTCGAACTCATGCGGGCCACTATGAGTTTTTGGTCATGCCCTTTGGCTTGTGTAATGCTCCCTCCACTTTCCAAAGCCTCATGAATCATGTCTTCCGTCCTTTTCTCCGTCATTTTGTCTTAGTTTTTTTTTATGATATCCTCATCTATAGTAAAGCCTGGACAGCCCATCTTGCTCATGTAGATTGAATTCACCATCTACTCTCTCGACACCAACTTTTCCTGAAACAATCTAAATGTGCTTTTGGCACCTCGGAAGTCGAGTACTTGGGTCATCTTGTTGGCAAGGTCGGCGTCAAGGTGGATCCTAAAAAAATTGAAGCTATGCAAGATTGGCCTCACTCAAAGACTCTCCGAAGCTTGCATGGATTTATGGGTTTAACAGGTTATTATCGCAATTTTGTTAAGAATTATGGAAAGATTACAGCACCTCTCACTGCTCTCCTTAAAAAGAATTCTTTCACTTGGACTCCAGCAACTGCTCAGGCTTTTCAAACCTTGAAGATGGCCATGTGCACCACTCTAGTCCTGGCCCTTCCTGATTTCACAAAGACCTTTGTCCTGGAATGTGATGCTTCCGGGAAAGGAATTGGAGCAGTCCTTATGCAAGAGGGTCGGCCTTTGGCCTTTACCAGCAAACAACTGTCAGAGCGAAATTTGGGCAAATCAATCTATGAAAAGGAAATATTGGATATTCTACATGTCGTGGATCTTTGGCGCCCTTATCTATTGGGGCAACGCTTCCAAATTAAGACAGATCATCAAAGCCTCAAGTATTTTCTGGAACAACGTCTTTCCTCCCCAGAGCAACAAAAATGGGTGACTAAGCTCTTTGGATATGATTATGAGATCATTTACAAGAAAGGCAAAGGCGATGTGGTTGTTGATGCACTTTCCAAAAAATATGAAGATGGAGGGTCCCTTTTTTCTCTCTCCTTCATTGTACCAGATTGGCTCCAAGATGTTCGCGAGGAATGGCTACACGATCCCAAAAGTTCGCATATGATACAACAATTGCAGGCCAATTCTCCAGTTTCCCCAGGGTACTCTTGGCTCAATGATGAGCTTCGACACAAAGGTCGTTTGTATTTAAGTAAACAGTCAAAACTTAAATCCATTGTACTTTCTGAGCTTCATGCTACACCCATCGCTGGGCACTCAGGGTTTACCAAAACCTATGACTAGGACAAACGTTCTTTTTTCTAGGATGGTATGAAACAAAATGTTCGCAATTTTGTGGCCGAATGTGATGTTTGTCAACGCAACAAGGGCGAAACAGTCAAATCTCCTAGCACACTACAACCGCTTCTAATTCCACCTGCTATTTGGAGGGATATCTCTATGTATTTTATTGTAGGCTTACCTAAATCGGGCAATAAATCAATCATCATGGTGGTAGTTGATCGTCTTTCCAAGTATGCTCATTTATGTGCTCTTCAACACCCATTTACAGACTCTATTGTGGCTCAACTTTTCATGGATCGGGTCTTTAAGATTCATGGCATGCCTCCTTCTATTGTTTCTTATCGCGACCCAACTTTCACCAGCAATTTTTGGCAAGAATTGTTCAAGCTACAAGGCAACCAATTGCATCTCACCATAGCTTATCATCCCCAGACCGATGGTCAAACTGAAGTTGTCAACAAGTGTTTGGAAACATATTTGAGGTGTTTTGCATCGGAAAGGCAAAATCAGTGGGTTCAATGGTTACCACTAGTTGAATGGTGATACAACACTTCTTACCATACAGCGTGACTCCTGTTGAAGCGGTATATGGACAAAATCCACCTTCAGTTCTCTCATACTTGCTAGGTGTCTTGAAGGTCCAGGCAATTGACTGAATGCTTATAGTTCAAGAGGCTATTCTCCGTAGCCTTAAGGTGAATTTGGTCATGGCCCAGAATCGCATGAAGAAACAAGCAGATCAAGGTCGCTCTGAATGTCAATTTGTAGAAGGAGATCAGGTGTTTCTTCGACTGCAACCTTACAAGCAAAATTCCCTCAAGGCTGACCATTGTCAGAAACTAGCGCCCAAATTTTATGGTCCTTGTATCGTTCTCAAGCGTGTGGGACAGGTGGCCTATCAGTTAGCTTTGCCCAGTCATTCTAAGTTCCATCCTGTTTTTCGTGTCTCCTACTTAAAGAAGGTGATTGGAACTAAGTGCCAAACTCA
This sequence comes from Picea engelmannii, assembly GCA_009831015.1. Classification (NCBI taxonomy): domain Eukaryota; kingdom Viridiplantae; phylum Streptophyta; class Pinopsida; order Pinales; family Pinaceae; genus Picea; species Picea engelmannii. The sequence goes on along the minus strand of ML776585.1, from coordinate 1,242,278 downwards.
AACCAACCTTCCTGAGTTGGACGAAGAAGGCTCCATTTGGCTACAGCCACAAGCAGTTTTGGACCAGCGTGAGCGTCATCTATGTCAGCGCACCATCAAGGAAGTGTTAGTCCAGTGGAAAGATACAACTCCAACAAATGCCACTTGGGAACCAACTACCATTCTGCAACAATTTCCTCATCTCAAGCCTTGAGGACAAGGTTGTTTTTAAGGGGGAGGACATGTTAGGGACCTAACCCCTCACGTAGGTAGAATAATATATTTCCATGTAATAAAAGTCAATATTAATAAGGCCTAGCAATAAGTAAGAATAAGTCAAATGTAAAAAGACCTAATAGAAGCTTCAGCTTCTAGAAGGATCTTCCTCTAGATTGTTTTTTTGGATAGACATATTTAGTATAAATAGGAGTAGAGGGTATGAGAAGTTTTGTCTTGGATATTATTGTAATAGAGGTTGCCCCCTCGAAGAGGCAAGTGAACATTGCTCTCAGTAATCAAAGTGCTCTTTCTGGTATTATTTTGGTATTATTGTGGTGTTGTTCTGGTTATATCGTTGTTTATCTACCATTTCTAGCTAATTATTTATGTTCTGCATACTATTTTATATTTGGAATATTACAATATATGTTGTGCCTGGTATGATTGTTCTAGCAGCATTGTCTATATAATTGTATATGCTTAGGAGGTAATTGAAGTCATCTTCTTCTTCGGTGCAATGTATTGAAAGGAGCTATGGTTATGTTGTCGTCCTTATACACACCTACAAACGTGGAAAAGTCTCAATCCACTTGGTCTGTCCTTGGAGACACAATGCCTAAGTCCAAACCCATTGTCACCTCGATTTGGACTTCTTCCTTCTAGGCTTACTCTTAGGAAAGCCAAGGGGGGTAGACCCTATTTACTATGTGAGTTGTTTAGTGAATTCTACGAGTTCATTTTAGTTTTGTTGAGTTAGGGGGAATCTAACCTATATGACAAATAGCAATGCAAATGCAAAATTTAATCACAGTCAAAACCTTTCCCTAAAGGGCAACTAAGACTAGTACCTGTAGATTGGGCAAGGGGTCAACTAAGTTTGTACAAAAGAATTACAAAGGATTAAGTGATCTGATTACAAAGAGAAACACTACAATAAGTTACCAATGAAATGAAGCTATGAAAAATATACAATGGAAATGTAAGTTACAATATAAACAAGAACAAAAGATTAGTTATAGAGATACACAACAAGTAATCAACTATTGCCAATGAACAAAAGATAACTAACCATGAAACATACAACTTGGAAAGCTTGGAAAAGAGCAAGTGCGAAACTCAAGTAGATGAAAGAGCCAACAAAGAGCAAGTGTGCAACTTCTGAAGCAAGGGGGGAAACTACTAGCAAGTGCCCCAAAGAGATGGTGCGCAACTTGAGAGTAGCCTACCCTTAAACAGATAAACAACTTTAAACAATGATGAATCTTGAAAGTAAAATGTTAAATTTGAAATTAAATGCTTGGAAATGAAAAGCACTAATGAATTAAACCATAAGCATGAGGAAAGACCTTGAACAACAAGGTTTGCACAACCAAAAGATGATGAAAATGTAAAGTGCAAAATGTTGTGAAGTGTAGTAGGTAGATTTTAGATTAATTTTAAGGTGTCTCTTTGATTAGGGGGCTTAAGGTGTTGTGACACAAGCCTAAACTATGTGTCTACCCCTAGACTCTTACCGCTTTGGCCAAAATGATTGTTGGGTGCTCAAGAAAAAGGGAAAACAAAGACCTTCCCTAGCTCCATAGCTCAACCCGGAAAACTTGGGCGCTCAAGCCGAGGGGACACCTAGTGCCGTGAAGTCGTCCCCGACTTAGCACCCCATGTAGCCTCCACAAGCCTCCTTTTTGGTGGCGAAAGTTGTATCAGTCCAAGGTGCCTAATTAGACTAGATTAATTTCCCTCCTAGTCTAGATTGCAAACTGTGAATAACTTGAAAATAAATCGCGGAGTAAAAGATTCCCCACTTAAGATACAAGATTTTGATCAATTAGATGGTTGCACAACTTAAGCAAGAGATAGCAATATGAAAATAGTTTTGCAAGTTAAACAAGTTAAAGGAAAGTAAAGTTTAAGCAAATATTGACAAGATGAAAGAAAAGCAAGCTAAACTATGAACAAGCCTTACGATATAGCATAGGTTGGCTTAGCCAAACCTCTTTGCTAGGTGTAGGCAAAAAATAAATAATGCAAGTAAAATAAAGCTTGGAAAGTAAATGACAAAATCCTCGCCACTCAAACTTGTCTTAAGGCCAACTGGGGCAAACAATACTTGAAATAAAACTTGCAACCTCAACTAAGGCACAAGGAGGAGGACAAGCCTACCGATTTTGTGCCAAAGTGGGTGAAATTAAACGAAAAATAACTTGACAAGACAAGTAAAGCACCTAGAAGTAGTAGAGGGTATGAGAAGTTTAAATGACTATAACAGAAAATTAAATCTAAATCCTAGCCTTACGATTTAGCATGGGTGGCAAAGTCAATCTTCTTTGTTGGTTGTAGGCAAACAAGAAATAAAATTGCAGAAAAAATTAATACTTTGAGAAATGCAAGCCCAAGAGACTCTTTGGGCTTGCTTACAATGAAAGAATGAAAGAGGAGAAGTAGATATTCAATACCCTTACTTGGGAGGTTTTCCCTTAGTGTTTTGTGGCCCCAAATGGGCAGCACCTCCCCTTTTCTGGTTCAAACATGCAGAAAATTAGCAAGCAAAGCTTGCTGGAAATGCTACACAATAACCAGAAAATCTTCAAAAAATTTATGTTAGTAACAACAGAAATTTTACACATAAAAATCTGCAAATAAAGATTGATATATGACCTATTCTAGAACAGAAATATACCCAAATATATGTGTGAAAGATGTATGAAAGAAAACAGAAAACTAAAGAGGGTTTTAATGGGTGAAGACACAAATTTCCAGATCTGAAATTTGTCTTCCTCCAACCCTTGGTGACCTAGAAAAAGATGAGATCAAGCTACAAGACAAGAAAGGACGTGAGTAGATTCATATATGTCAACAAAATAATTTGCATAAACAAATAGAAACTACTTCACTAAGATCTATAGAAATACTACCATAAATCTATCCAAGCAAAATATTTTGCTTAGATCTCCTACTCTAGATCTAAAGCAAGAAAACTCAAAAAAATACATCAATACAAATCACCTCAATGAAGCTCAAAATCCATGCACCAAGAGTACTTCCAATGCACACCAAATTCCTCCAAAGATTTTCTATTATTGAAAGCAAGCTTGAGCAAAGACTTGCTACAAGTTTGAGAAATGAATGAGAACAAGACAGGAGAGAGAAAAGAATGGGAGAGATTTGGGCATAATAACTTCACACTGAGAATAGATGTCAAATGAGGGAGGGCCAGGCATTCTTTTATACCTGGGAGGCAAGATAGACCCTTCTTGGATGAGCTCCAAGTGTCACTCCCCCAAAAGAAGTTATCATCTCAAGGAAGGCGCACTTTTAGGGTTTTAGTGATCTAGGGTTAGTGAGGGTGAGGGGGAACACTTTTTTGATTAGTCAAACACCAAGTTAGATCACTAGGAGGGCGCACTTAGGAAGCTTAGGTGTTTGTTTTTTTAATTTTTGAGTTTGGGTGGGTTCCTCACCAAGGGGGGTGCAACTTCCCTAGGGGGATGAGTGATGTGAGATTGTGGCTAGGTGTGGGGGGTTGGTTAAAGTTAGGAAATTACTTTCCTAACTCAGGAAAACGGTTAGGAATCATCTCCCACTCTTTCTCAAACCTTTTTGCTAATTTTACAATTTTTGACATTTTTGACTTAGCCAAATTAAGCAATTAAATTGTTGACTCGAGACTGACTTGGACTCCTCATAGACAATGACCTAACAAAACTTGTCCAATTGAGCTAAAACTTGGTCCAATGTGTAGGGGGTCTCATTCCATTTATTTTGAGTACTCACACCCCTATCAAAATCCCCTAGGACCTAGTTTTTACATTTTTACATCAATTTTAATTAAAATTACCATTAATCGAGTAATTTTAAAAAATTAAAAAAAAAAAACTACTTAGACTCGAGGAAATTCCGCAAGACTCTAGGAGATGTCTAGCATGGTCATTTACAATATTCCTAGACCCTAGTCACCCATTGGGCTCGATCATTAGAATGTCTTTCACCACTTTGGAGGATCATTGTGAGTGAAAAACTCAAGGGTAATTAAAATGGCTGGTTAGGCCAAATCAATTACCTAAGGATAAAAAACACTCGATGAAAGGACTTCCCTAATGATAAAGTCCTAGGCAGCTAACCTAAAATATGATCCATGCAGACCCATTACATTATTATCCCATGCAAGGGAGCAAAAATTCCAATTACAAAAAGAAGTGTTGGGGACAAAAACTACCTTGTAGAACCAAAAAGTCTTCAACTTCGTTGCACCATCAGGTACATAGTTCATGGCACATGGAGTTGACCCCCTAGTTGAAATAGGTGGTCAACAAGTTACATAATTCAGCAGCATCATTTGGGATTTTGAAATGGCCAGCATAAACCTCCAGATACCTTGCAGTGATTATTCATGTGAGCAGAAATGAAAAGAAACAGAACAGAAGACACGCTGTGCAAATTCTGAAGAATGCAGTTGCGCAGCGAATTGCCTTCACACGTTGCGCAACTGTGACAGGGATGGTGAATAAGGTCCAGGTCAGTTTGCACAAGTCAGAAATTGTTCCAGCTCATCTCCAACGACACCTAAGCTCAAAGAACACTATGATGGGCATCTACCGTGGGTTTTGTTAAGTTGTTTTGATGTAACTAATCAAGCCAACCGGAATTCTATTTTTTGGGCAAACAGTTAGTGTTTGTTTCTATTTTGTTGTAATCAAATCTATTATTGGGAGCATGGTTGAGCTCGAATCCCTGAGCCTAGGGACGAGTCTTTGCTATATGTTTTGTAAAATTTCATAGTCAAAGGGTTGGCTAGCGAGTGTATGAGAGAGATTCATTGACTGGTATTTTAAACAGTTTCTTAAGATTAATGAAATTTGTTGAACCAAAAGTGCCTGGATTTTAACTCCAGAGATTCATGTGATTGTACATCTTTATGCTTGTATTCCTATAGTGTTCTTGTTCTCACTGTCTTAATTATTTAGTTAAATATTTTCTTCTTTGATGTTTATGTATCAGAATTCATCTACAGTTGATGCTCTGCTGCATATATTTTGTTTTTCGTGATTCTCCTATAATCACCTTGGGACTCATCCCTGATAGATGCCGTAAGGGGTTATTGTGTTCTCTCTGATCCTTCCACTACAACGATATTTACTAGCTTAAAAAGTATTTTTTATCTTGCCTCTGGGTGGTTATTTTCCAAATTCACCAAGTGTCCAGCGAATTATCATTGATCTCCCATTTGTGACTCCATTGCCCAATGGACTTTCTATCCACTTTGCCACCAACTCTGTAAATTCAACCTTGCTTTAGAGATCTAGCCTTTGAACGGAATTCCAAATCAATCCTTTCAGTGATTGATTTGAAAGAGAGAGCCCTCTTTGGTTGGAAGGGCTAGCTTCCAACATCAAGTTGGTTTGTGGTTACCTTTGGATTTCCCTCCCGCAGCCAAGGGAACTTACGGAGTGATAACACCTTGATAGGTCTACGAGAGGGTGACCTGCTGGAGGGTGCTTCAAACTTCACTCCCTGGAAGTGCAGACTGTGGATGCTAGTGGAGGAGGTGAACCTTTGGAGAATAGTTGAAGGGAGAGCTACAATTCCGACAGATCCCCAACAATTTGCTAACTATTAGAAGAGAGGAAAGTTGCCAAGGCAAAAAGAATCATCCTTGATTCTGTGAAGGACCATTTGATCCCTCACTTCATGGGGAAGTCATCAAATGAAATGTTGGCATACTTGAACCAGAGTGTCCACATGTCCCGGAAATCAATACTGAAGAAAACACTAATTCATACGCATATGAGCAAGACAGACATTGTATCTAGCTATCTGATGAAGATTACCGAGCTTAGAGACAAAATCTTTGCTATTGGTATGAAAACTAAAGATGAAGGGTTAGTGCCCATTGCACTAAATGAGTTCTCACCAGCATGGGAAACCTTTGTGAAGGGTATCTATGCACATGAAAACACTCCCACATTTTAGAAGCTTTGGGATGATTTCATCTACCTATAGACAAGGCGAGAGACATTCATAGACAGAGTTGAGGAAGTGCAAGATCTAGTACTCATCGAGTAGATGATGAAAGGTCAACCTAAGAAGGGTAAGAAAGAAGAGAATTGTTCATCTCACTCTGAGAAGGCCTGAGCCATGTGACATTTTTAAATTTTTCGATGTCACAAGAAGGGACAATATGCAAGCCAACATCCAAAGAAGAAGAAAGGGAAGCAGCAACAAAAGCCAGAGGATGAGTTGGCATCCAAGCTGCAAACATCCTTCTCCATGGTTTCTTGTTTGTCCACCAATACCATTTCTGGTGTTGGTTGGTATGTGGACAATGGAGCATTCAGGCACGTGACCTTCAACTAGAAGATCTTCAACAAGTTTCGGGACCAAGGAGGCATGCAAGTAGAGTTGGGAGATGATGCAAACTATCCAGTGATTGGAATGGGAACCATCTCTTTCCAAATGCCCTCAAGTGATGTTCTTGATTTGACTAAAGCTCTTTTTGTTCCTAGTTTCATGAAAAACCTTCTTTCAGTTCCAGGAATCACAGATAGGAAATGTGTAGATGAATTCAAAGATCAGCAATGTACCATAAAAGATTGCAGCCAAGATTGTCTAAAGGTTTTGGCTAGAAGTGTGTGAGAAGGAGGTCTCTACAGACTCCTTGTTGATCCTACGAAGCATGGAGCTCTAGTGCATGATAGTGGCATGTTGAGTGAGTTGTGGGATAAGTGCTTGGGCCACCTGCACTATAGAGCCCTTCATCTCTTGAAGGATGTGGTGCAAGGACTACCAACCTTCAAGATTGAGAAAACTAGAGTATGCAAGGGTTGTGCATTCTAGAAACATTCAAATGCTGCATTTCCATCCAACATGCAGAAGCCAAGAGAGATTCTTGACTTGATCCATTCAAATGTGTGTGGACTTATGTCCTCTTCCTCATTAACAAGTAGTCTTTATTATGTTTCCCTTATTGATGATTCCTCAAGTAAAACCTGGGTTTATTTTTTGAAAACTATAAATGAAGTGTTCAATGAGTTCACAATGTTGAAGTCCTTCGTCGAGAATTAGACAGGCAAGAAGATCAAAGTGTTGAGATCTAACAATGGAGGGAGAGTACACCTCCAACGAGTTTGATGCATGTTGCAAGAGGGTGATGACAATGCCCTCCAACCCACAGCAGAATGGGGTTCTAGAGAGGAAGAACCCGTCCATTATCGAGAATGCAAAGGCCATGATCCATGACATGGATCTGCCCATGTGCCTTTGGGCAAAAGCATGTAATATTGCAGTCTACATTTTGAATAGAAGTCCTCACAAGGTTTTGAAGAACAAGACTCTAAAGGAAACTTTTACTGATGAAAAACCTAAGGTATCACATTTCTGTGTATTTGGTTGTCCTATTTATATTCACGTTCTTGACAAGAAGAGGACTAAGTTGGAACGCTCTAGTATGAAGGGTATTTTTGTTGGTTACAACAAAACTTCCAAGGCTTACCAAAGCCATGTTCCAACACAATAGAATACAGTGGTGAGTAGAGAAGTGAAATTTGTGGAGGATACATGGTCCTCAAAGTCAAAGAACCTTCTACAAAGACTGAAGAAAGAGAAAAAGTTGCTTGTCCCACTTGTCAATCTAAAAGAACAGGAGAAATCAGATTTAGATCAGCCTGGTTCCCATAAAGGAATTGAGACCTCTAAACCTACCAATACAGCTAGAAAGTCGAGATGGCTTAGGCAGACATTACAGGATGCACAAGAACAAGTAGGAGTGCCAAGACTTCTTTTCAGGTGAGTCATCCCACTAAAAAGTTTCCTACTTATATTGTACTAATGTTTTCCATTCTTGAAATAGAGACTTCTAGCCTTGAGGCAGATGCAGAGCTAGTATGGCAAGATTCCATGATAGAGGAGTACAACTCCATAATCAAGAATGATATGTGGGAGACTATTCCAAGACCATTTGGGAACTCAATGATTGATTATCGATGATTGTACAAGATAAAGCATGTGGTTCATGGGAGTATTGTTGATGTTTTTGTAGCATCGTGGAGGTATTCACACATTGGCCTTGGTGTCGAGCATGTGGGAATCTTTGTTGGCACTCACATTGCATTTTTACTTTGTGAAAACCCCTTTTATATAGAGTTCAGACTTGGAATTGTTATTGTTGGGGCTTTGCACCCACTTGGAGGAATAAACAATTCTAATTTAATGTTGAGTTTAGTGGGGGCTTCTAAACTCACTTTTAGACTCCTATAAAAGGAGAGGCAATGTGAGGAGGCACCACACATCTTATTTTGTCATCATGTGTTTGGCATGAGTGAGTGAGCACTCTTGCCAAGGGGATTGAGGAGGCAAATTTCAGCAAGGAGGATCTTCACTTTGGCAAATCTGGTCTAGGGTTTTTGTCTTTTCTTTCTCATTTTTTTGCCAAGGAGGAAAAGTCGCACGTGTGAGTCACATGTGTGAGGAACAAGAGAAGAGGCTGCATGTATGAGGCCATACAGTGTGTACAGCAGGTCGTACCACACGTGCGGACCATACAACAGTAGGACAACTGTAGGTGCAAACCGTACGCCACATTATTATAGGTCGTACAGCACGTGCGGACCATACAGCCACACAGATCAACCGTACAGCCACACGTGTGGGTCGTACAACACACTAATTGCAGGTCATACAACAGACCGCATGTGTGAGTAGGGTTGACGCAGGCAATCGTACAGGTGACGTCAACTAAGGTTTCTGCAGATTTGTAAGTTGGAAGATTTTCCAATTTTTGTTGAAGTCGTAATTTCTCTGAGAGGACTATTTTGTCCTCAGGATACTCAATCTGAAAATTATTACTGAGATTTTTTTATCTCTTGTGCATGGATGATTTATCTCTAATCTTTGTGCTTCCGCAATAATTTTCTGTCATAATTTCAATGTAAAATTATTCAGTGATAACAGTCCTAGAACTTACTATTTGAGGTCACTTGGAAGTAATTTTCAGATCTGAAATTGAATGCATTGAATGCTTAAAAATTGACATGGCTCTAGAGAGAGAAGCATCTTCTTGAGACACAAATTGTTGCAGATTTGTTGCTGCAGATTTGTATTCTTGTTCAAGACTAGACACAATGGTGGGCACTCTCAGAGTTGAGGACAGGTTGGAGGGGGGCACAAATTTCTGGGCCTGGAAGGCTAGGATTCTTTTTCTCTTGGAAAAGAATGATCTCGAAGATTACAATGAGATGGTGATTCCAGATCCTAACAATCCATAGGAATTGGAAGATCATAAGAAGAAGGAAGTGAAGGCCAAGTGGGTGTTGTTAGATTTTGTGAAAGATCACTTGATTCTTCATATTTTCGAGAAGAAGACAGCCAAGGAGATGTATAATGCTTTGGTAGACTTGTACCAAAGCGGGAATACAAACCGGAAGTTGATTTTGAGGCATAAGCTCCTATCAGTTGAGATGTCCAAATCAGATACAGTTGCTAGCTACCTCATGAGGATCACTCAGATTTGTAATCGGCTTGTAGCCATTGATGAGGCAGTTGATGACACAGAGTTGGTGAATGTGGCATTGAATGGTTTTCCCGGGTCTTGGGAACCATTTGTGCAGGGGATTTGTGCACGAGAGAAGATGCCACCTTTTGACACACTGTGGATCGATTGCATCCAGGAGGAGGCTTGGATAGAGTCCAAGAACAAGCAGAGAGGTAGTGATGATGAGAACCAGGCCCTAGTTGCTCATGCTAGGGAGAGCAAAGGAAAAGGTTCCACAGGGGAGAGGCATCTGCAATGGAAGAAGAAGTACCTTAGCAAGGTCAAGTGCTTTGCTTGCCACAAGCAAGGCCACTATGCTTCACAATGTCCACGGGGAAAGAAAGGGAAAGGGAAGCAACATGCATCATCGACAAAGGTGGATGAGGTTGCAAACAGGCTTCAGAGGGAATTCTTGTTGGTCTCCACCCTTTATGATACAGTTTCCGGTAGTGGGACTTGGTTGGTGGATAGTGGATCTTCTCGTCATATGACAGGATCATGGGAGTCACTCACCAGTTTGTCAGAGGAGGACTCAAGATTGCAGGTGGAGCTTGGTGATAATGCCAAGTTTGCAGTCAAGGGAGATGGGGCAGCTTCATTTCAGCTGGAGTCCGAGAAGCCTCTCAAGATGAGTGATGTGTTGTATCTGTTAGGATTGAAGAAGAACCTACTTTCTATCTCCGCTATGAAGGACAGAGGGTATGTAGTGGCATTCTCAAGTGGACAGGTTCTTGCATGGCCAAGAGGATCAAGCATTAACTCAACAACGATCATCGGTGTGCATGGTGGTAGTCTTTACAGGTTGACAGGACAACCATCCCAGGCCTTGGTACATGACAGTGATAGTCTATGCGAGCTTTGGCACAGGATATTGGGACACTTGCATTACAGGGCTTTGTCAGTGTTGAGGAGGATGGTTACAAGTCTACCAGAGTTTGGAGCAGAGCATCAAGGTGTATGCAAGGGTTGTGCACTTGGCAAGAATGCCAAGGCTGCTTTTCTGAGCAGTGATAGTAGGTCCAAGGGGATCTTGGATCTAGTACATTCAAATGTGTGTGGATCGATGTCAGTTCCATCTTCGAGTGGTTACTTGTACTATGTAACCTTCATTGATGATTATTCCAGGAGGACGTGGATCTTCTTCATGAAGACCAAGGATGAGGTCTTCAGTCAATTCTGGGAGTTCAAGGCTCAAGTGGAGAATCAGACAGGGAAGAAGATCAAGGTCTTGAGGTCAAATAATGGGGGCGAGTATACCTCCAACGACTTCAAAGATTTTTGCAAGGAGGCAAGGATCAAAAGGCAGCTGACAGTGCCTTTCAACCCATAGCAGAATGGGGTTGACCATAGTGAAGCTACCAAGGTGATGTTGCACGACCAGGATCTACCTATGTTGCTTTGGGCAAAGACGTGTAACATGACAGTCTATGTTCAAAACAGGAATCCTCATAGGATCTTGGAGGAAAAGACTCCCGAGGAGGCATTCATGGGAGTGAGGCCAGAGATAGGGCATTTGAGGATCTTTGGTTGTCCAGATTACATCCATGTTCCTAAGGTGAAGAGGACAAAGTTAGAACCTTCTGGGAGGAAGGGCGTGTTTGTGGGATACAGCGAGACTTTGAAGGCCTACCGGATCTACATTCCAGGACAGCGGCAGATTGAGGTTAGTTGGGAATCGGGATGTCAGGTTTGAGGAGGAGTTAGCTTTCAGAAGGTCCCAAGAGACCACAGCAAAGATAGATGGTGAGGAGCAGGAGACTCCGAAGGTTGAGGAGAGTACAGGTCCATCCAGTATAGGGGTTCAGCCTTCAGACCATGAGGAGGAGTCAGAGGAGTCAATGGTTCCAGTGGACCCTCCTAGTGATGAGGACACGAGGCCTAGATGGCTTCAAGATAATTTGAGAGATGTGGAGACGCATGCGGCACCTAGGGACACTTTTAGGGAGAGAAGGCCTCCACAGAGGTTTTTGAGCTATGTGGCGCTTATGAGTAGCATCAATGATTCTGAGCCTTCCAAATTGAGGAGGCAACTGGCCAGTAGGTTTGGAAGGATGCCATGATGGAGTATTAGTCCATCATGAAGAATGATATGTGGGACATAGTTCTGAGACCGGAAGGGAAGTTTGTGGTGTCTTCCAAATGAATCTATAAGATCAAGCATGCTACAAATGGTGGCATCAAGAAGTACAAGGCGAGGTTCGTGGCGAGAGGGTTCTCCCAGAAAGAGGGAGTGGACTATGAGGAGACTTTTGCTCCAATCGCCAAGTATACTTCTATTAAGGCTGTTATTTCTCTTGCTTCAATTATGGGGTGGAGGATACATCAGATGGATGTGAAGACAGCATTGCTCAATGGTGTGATTGAGGAAGAGGTGTAATCAACCTCAAGGCTTTGAGGTACATGGGAGGGAGTCCTATGTTTGCACGTTGAAGAAAACTTTGTATGGACTCAAGCAGGCACCTAGGGCATGGTACTCGAGGATCAAGGGGTGATTGTAGAGCATGGGCTTCACCAAGAGTGAAGCGGATCCCAACCTATATCTCATACAGGTTGGTGAGGATCCTCTTATATTGGTGTTGGATATTGATGATCTGTTCCTCGTGGGAGCATAGAAGCTCATTTTGCTAGTTGCCAAAAGGATTTGGCTTTGAAGTTCGAGATGAAGGATATTCTCACCGAACCCCTAGTGGAGGGGAAGTTTGTCTACTTCAAAGACAAGCTAGGAGTAGTGGAGAATACCTCCCTCGCTAAGAGGGAGTGTTGATGTTTTTGTAGCATCGGGGAGGTATTCTCACATTGACCTTGGTGTTGGGCATGTGGGAATCTTTGTTAGCACTCACATTGCATCTTTACTTAGTGAAAACCCCTTTTATAGAGAGTTGGGGCTTGGAATTGTTATTGTTGGGGCTTGGCACCCACTTGGAGGAATAAACAATTATAATTTAATGTTGAGTTTAGTAGGGGCTTCTAAACTCACTTTTAGACTCCTATAAAAGGAGAGGCAATGTGAGGAGGGACCACACATCTTATTTTGTCATCATGTATTTAGCATGAGTGAGTGAGCACTCTTTCCAAGGAGATTGAGGAGGCAAATTTCAGCGAGGAGGATCTTCACTTTGGCAAATCTGGTCTAGGGTTTTTGTCTTTTCTTTCTCATTTTTCTGCCAAGGATGAGAAGTTGTGCGTGTGAGTAAGAAGAGAAGAGGTCGCACATGTGAGGCCATACAGTCCGTACAGCAGTTCATACCACATGTGCAGACCATACAACAGCAGGACAGGTGCACATGCAGACCGTACGATGCATTTATTACAGGTCGTACGACACATGCAGACCGTACGATGCATTTATTACAGGTCGTACGACGCATGCAGACCGTACAGTCGTAGATCAACTGTACAACCACACATGTGGGCCGTATAGCAGACCACACGTGTGAGGAGGGTTGACGCAGGCAATTGTACAGGGGACGTCAGCTAGGGTTTCTGCAAATTTGTAAGTTGGAAGATTTTCCAATTTTTGTTGAAGTTGTAATTTCTCTGAGAGGATTGTTTTGTCCTCAAGATACTCAATCTGAAAATTATTACTGGGAAATTTTTGTGTCTCTTGTGCATGGAGGATTTCTCTCTTATCTTTGTACTTCCACTATAATTTTTTGTCATAATTTCAATATAAAATTATTCAGTGATAACAATCCTAGAATTTACTGTTTGAGGTCACTTGGAAGTAATTTTCAAATCTAAAATTGACAAGGATCCCCAGGACATATTTATAGTCAGAGGGTTCTCTCAAAAAGAGGGACTTGATTATGATGAAACCTTTGATCATGTTGCTAGGTATACCTCTATATCTACCATTATGTCAATTGCATCTTGTTTTGGTTAGCCTCTTTACCAAATGGATGTAAAGACTCCTTTTCTAACTGGAGAGATTGACGAGAAAGTATACATCAAGTATCCAAGAGGGATTGAAATGCATGGGCAAGATAACCATTTGTGCAAATTGAAGAAGGCCTTTTATGGGTTAAAGTGGACACCACAAACTTAGTACTCTGGGATAGATGAGTACTTGTTGAATCTAGGCTTCAACAAGACTTGTGCAAATTCAAATTTTATTATTTGTATGATGGGACTGATCTACTTGTCTTGGTGTTTCATGTAGATGATTTGATTCTTACAGGGAGTTCTGAGAAGCTCATTGTGTGATGCAAGCAAAAATTAGACAATGAATTTGATAGGAAGGACATTGGTCTCTTACATTACTTTTTGGGTCTGGCAATAAGGCAGGGTGCAAGTGAAGTCTTCCTTGGGAAAGGGAAGTATACTATAGATATTTTGAAGAGATTTCAAATGTTTAACTATAAACCCTTTGCTACACCTATAGTACCAAATCTTTTGTTAAATTTTGTTGAAGACGTTGATTTGGTTGATCCTACTTTGTTCATGCAGTTGATTGGGTCCTTGATGTACTTGGTGAATACTAGGCCAGACATTTGCTATGCAACGAATACATTGACCCGGTTTTTGGTTGAGCCTCGACAGTCTCATTGGAAATATGGTAAGCATGTTCTCGGATATTTGAAGGGCACGATCCATTATGGCATGAAGTCTTCTAGAGATGGCAAATTGTTGCTACACACATTTGTAGATTCAGATTGGACTAGAGATGTTGGCACTGGAAAGAATATTTTTGGGTATTGTTATTGTTTCAACTTGGGATCAAGTATGATTTCCTAGTTCAACAAGAAGTAGGCGACAATTACACTCAATTCAAGTGAAGCAGAGTATATGGCAACTTCATATGCTTATTGTCAGGCTATTTCTTTCCACAAGTTGATTGCAAAGCTAATTGATTAGTTGTTGGAAACCATTGTTGCTCACCGTGACAATCAAAGTTGCATCGAGCTCCCTAAGAATCAAGTTTCATGATTGCTCCAAGCACATTCATATTCGTCATATTGTTTTATTCTAACAATCAAAATTGCATAGGCTCTCTAAAAATCTAGTATTTCATGATCGCTCAAATCACATTTATATCCAACACCATTTACAAATTGTTGAATTTACATGCAGCAGCGAGAGCCATTCTCCTGGAGGATGGCTAAGACCCTAGACGAGATCTAGGGCACCCAGTGCACTCCTGGGATATGTGATCTGAGACATATTTTGATAAAGACCCTAGGTTAGTAACCAG